>CM018040.1:25298988-25436488 GCA_008638375.1 Nyssa sinensis
ACGCAAAATTAAAACACAGCCTAAATCCCCTCTCCCACACATAAAAATTACATTGTCCCCAATGTTAGGTGAAATGCAAAGAAAAGGAAAAAATAACCAAAAATATAAATGCGAACAGAAAAAAAAGAACGAACTCCCCTTGGGTTGCCTCCTAAGCAGCGCCTTTGTTTATTGTCATTGGCTTGACTCAATGCTTCCTTCTTCAATCAGTATAAATCGGATCCTCAAGGTCCAATTTTGCTACATTCTCTACTTGGAAACCTTCATAGAAATGCTTAAGTCTATGGCCGTTCACCTTGAACACTTTCGAAGTTGCTAAACTTTTAATTTCAATTGCATCATGAGGAAAAACATTAGTAATGACAAAAAGTCCAATCCAATGAGAACGTAACTTACCCAGAGACAAACGAAGCCGTGAATGGTATAAAAGGACTTTTTTACCAACTTTAAACTCTTTCCTAGAGATCATCTTGTCATGAAAAGCCTTCGTCTTTTCCTTGTAAATCCTTGCACTCTCGTAAGCATCATTGCGAATTTCCTTTAACTTTTATAGTTGCAACTTCCTGTGTTCTCCACTTTCATATATCTTCATGTTGAAACTCTTGATAGCCCAATAAACCTTGTGTTCTAACTCAACTAGAAGGTGGCATGGTTTCTCAATCACCAACCGATAAGGTGACATACCAATGGCCGTCTTATGCTCCTTAAGGATATACACATGTTTTTCTTCTTGCGGTGCACTAAGTTTACTAGAGATAATCACTAGTAACATTCCTCCGTCTCCAAGGAACACGTACTTGAGGTAACTGGGGAGAGGCTTCAAATCTGGAATGGGGGCCTGCAAAACAGAGGGTAAAGGCCTATCGTTAGAAACTGGTAATGCAATATAAGGAACATTACCTGACTGCTGTAACTTCGAAAAATTATTCAAGGCTGCAACAGTTTCCTGCAAATCAGTACTCAAGGTTAACTCCTCATTCTCTTTCTCAAGATGCTTACTAATGGCAACTTCCAATCCATCTTTTCAATCAAGTTCAAAAACTTCCTGTGCTAAAGAATCAATCACATCAATAGAATAAATAGGATTATCATTATTAAGATATTTCATGGTATCATAAATATTAAACTTAATAATTTCACCATCAAATTCCATGATAAGTGTGCCACTACGAACATCTATCTCAGCCTTGGATGTTTTTAATAATGGTCTTCCTAACAAAATAGGAGCAGTTTGATCATCATTCTCCATATCAAGCACATAAAAATCAGTAGGGCAAACCAAATCATTAACATGCACAAGAACATCCTCAACTACACCTTTAAGATAGGCATTAGATTTATCAGCCAACTGAATCACAACACCAGTTTTATTCAAAGGTCCAAGTTTCAAATAAGCATATATAGAATATGACATGACATTGATAGAAGCTCCTAAATCTATCATAGCCTTCTCTAATCTAGTGTTGCCTATCGTACAATGGATAGTAAACATACCTGGATCTTTGCACTTCGTAAGGAATTTTCTTTGAATAACTACAGAAACATTCTCCCCTACTCTCGCCTTCTCACATCCTTTAAGTTTCTATTTCCTCTTAATTGTACATAGTTTTTTCAGGTATTGAGCATAACGAGGTACTTGTTTACTAGCATCTAAAAGTGAAATATTTACCTCACATCTACAAAAAGTCTCATATAAATCTTTATTTTGCTCATCTTTTCTAGATTCTGCTAAAGCCTAAGGAAAATAAGGTACTTGGTTTATAATCAGAAAGAGGCAAAAACTTACGCTTCGGTATGTCATCGTCATTGGGAACGTTCCCGTCTGCAATAACTGTCACGACCCGAAATCCACCCCATGCGGATCCCGAATCGCGACTGCCGCCCTTCGGCCTGAAGGCTTAAGGCAAGACCAAGGAAATAATTTGAAATCTTTTCCATGAAAATAGAAGGATGTAAATTTCTTCTTCTTCAAAACTTCAAAGGGTTATATAAAACCCGTTTCAGATAAATGGGGGTTTGAAAACCCGCTACCATTTCTGAAAACATTGTCATCTTTTCACTTTGATTTGGAGAATCTGTTTTGAACCAGATTCCAGTCTTACTTCTGAGAGATCTCATGCCTGGGGGATTAGATCCTGCTACCGGGCATTCTTCTTAATTGAGAACCCGAAGGGAACTCAATAATTTGCGATGCTTATGCATCATTATTTTACAAAACTTTTCAATTCTTCACTGATGCTTTTCAAAGAGCATTGAAAACATGGCTTCAATAAGAGAATGAATTTTCATGTGTATTCAAAACACGGACAATTTAACAGGGTCTTTAAGTATTTGGAGGACAATCCTTGAAACATTTAACATAAGAGCTTCAGGAATTTAAATCACGATACAAAAGAATTTATTGAAGCATAGACAGAATAAAAACGTTTAATTCAAGAGGCATTTAATAAAATTGACCATTACATGAACATGCAGAAAAATGAACGTATCATTTGTCAAAAATATCGAGAAGTAAATTTGCATGCCATGTTAGAATTTATAAATCATTACGATAGAACGTTGGAATATAAAGCATATAAATATGAGAGTTTAGAATTTGAAATACAACAGATATAAAAACACTTCAGAATATTTGAACTTAAACTTCTTCAGAATCCATGGAGATTAAAACCTCTACTTCAAAGTACAGAATTACTCACCTTGTTCTCCTGAGTCAGCACTACTAGTGGGATTCTCTTTTCCCTTTGAAATTCCTAAAATCAAATTCATCAAGACTTTAATTAATTCCTCATTTACTTCAAATCATCTCTAAATTGATGCTCTTCAATTAATCTTAGACCTGACGTATCCTAATTTCCTAGGATTGGTCTTACCGGTCTACTTGTGGTGACTTAATAAATTTTTATTTTTCACGTGACTTATTTTTTAGTACCTAATTTGGTATTTTGGACCTCACCGTTGGATCCGGAACATCGAAGAAAGTCAATTTAGACCTTCTCAAATTTTTATTTAGCTTTAGGGGCACTTGGGCTAATTTGGTCATTTTACATTTTTATATGTCTTTAATTTTTGGGTCCCATCTCGCAATACGGACCTCACCGTTGGTCTCAGAAGGTCTAAGATAACAAGAATACACTAATAACTTGTCTTATTTGAACATCGGGCATATTAGGGGCAATTTGGTAATTTATGCTTTAACGTGTCTTAATTTTTTGGAGTCCCATCTCATAAAACATACCCCCTCATTGGGTGCAAAACATCCAAAATAGTCAAAATATACTATTCATTTATTTCATTTGGACTTCGTTTGACCCATTTTTTGTCCAAGGGTAAAATAGTAATTTTACCCAACTAATAAAATAATTAAATAAATTATTTTATTAATTATTTATTTTTCCAGGGGCTTATTTGAAATAATCCTCTAAGACTTTGGGCCTTAGTAAAATTTTCTTAAACAATGGGGGTTCAATTGCAATTCTTTAAAATGTTTAAAATAAACCAAAGGATTTATTTTATTTATAAGTGAACAGGTCTACTATTCCACTGAACCAACCGGTTTGGCCGGTTCAATGTGTAATGCTGACGTCATGATGACGTCAACCCTACATGTTAAAATTTAAAATCCTTTTATCCAAACGACGTAGTTTCATTTAAACCCATTTATGCGACGGGTCGGGTCCCGACCCGAATCCAGATCAGACCCGAACCAACCCACGCATTGTTCATCTTCTTCCTCTTTTCTTCCCCTATGTTGCCCTAATTCCCAATTTTAAATCTTTTCAATTTCGTGCATTTCAAGGTCGATTTGTTCTTTGTTTTTGGGTGGTATTGAATATTGCGGCCGAGGGAAACAATTTCACATTGGTTTCAAGCCTCAAAACAGGCCCTAGAAGCCACGGTGAAAGGGATAGTCGCGACCTACAACTCGGTCATGTGTGTTCGTTTTTGGACCAAATCAGTTGGTTTTTGTCTTGTTGTGACCGTAATGGCAAGGGGGCTTGATCCTCATTCCAAAAACATGGAATAGGGGTTTATTTTGGAAGTTGGGTTCTAAACCCATAACCTGAAACCTCGGATTTCTAGGGCCTCTCTAGGCTATTGGGTCGCAGCTTATGGTTTTTGGGATGCTATTTCGGTCTAGTTTAAGACTTGATCAACCAAACCTAGTTTGGTCTCGGTGGTCTCAGACCTGCATTGTTGAAGGTCCAACAATGGAGGTCCATTCTCGGTTCTTGGCTTCTCAAGCCTCTTAACCCTCTCTGTCCACTCAGAACATTCCTACCATATTACTATATCTCGTGCATGCACTTATATGGCTAAAAAAAAAATAACTGAAACAGAAGAATGAGTCAAAAGGAAAGTTCTAGTGTTTTGGTGTGTTTATACCTTCTGAACAGTGCTCTCTCTCTCTTTCTCTTCTTCTTGGTTGAGGGTTTGTGGTTCCTTTTAGATCAGGCAGCCATGCAAGCAACCTCTTCTTTCTTCTTCCTCTCTCTAATTTACTTTCTCTCTCTAACTCTCTCTCTCTCTATAAGGCTGAACATACAATCACTATCAAGTTTGATTTCTGACTTCAAATGCACACACACAACTGATATATAGACAGCCTAATTATTTTTAATTTAAAAATAATACTTTTGTTGCATGAAAGGGGATTGGGCAATTTGGGAGGTGGCTTTGTTTTAATGTGTCTATATATATACATATGTGTTGTAAAATAGGACACAAACAAGTGGGTAGCCCAATTGGTAATTTTTGGGCTTTTAAACTTAGGTCTTATTTGGTCAAGGGTTCAAAAACCATTGGCCTTAACTTGGCTTATTTTTGCTATTTTTGCATTAGGCCTTGTTTGGCGTTTAATTTATTTATCTTTAATTTTTGCATTATTTTTCACTTCATGATTGTAAATTTAATATTTACTCTTTCATGTTTTGATTTTATAAATCGTAACCGCAGATTATTTCTCCTCGGAGTTGACCTTGATTTTTAAGGTCTCGGAATTATTTTAAAATCGTCATCTATTTCCCGTTTAAATTTTATAATTATTCTTTTTAAGGTCACTAATTAATAATTTGTGATTTAATTATCAGTTAATCGGGTCGGGGTGTTACAATGACGTTGTTCTTCTTTTCTTGCTTCGACGATGCAGGGGCTACCTTTACTAGAATCTCAACCTCTTTACCACTTCTCAAAAGGATTGCACTTGCATTTTCTCTTAGATTTACTACCGTTTGAGAGGGTAACTCCCTGAACTTTGCTCCTCTAGCCAACTAATTGTGGTTGCCATCTGGCCCATCTGGTTGTCCAAACTTTGAATACTGGCCCTCGCCTCTTGTTGAAATTGTTTCGTCTCCTATTGAAATTGTAAAGTATTAGTGGCAAGAGACTTAACAATATCTTCTAAAGACAAATCAGAATTAGAAGTTTGGCCCAGTTGTTGTCTAGGGGGGTATGACTGCTTATATTGCTGGTAACTTGAGCGGTTTTGAGCCGCTGGCTGATTTACTTGTGGATTCGCATAGCTAAGATTGGGGTGATCCCTCCATCCTAGGTTATACGTGTTCGAATAGGGATCATACTTCCTTTGCGGTTGTCCAAGAAAACCATCCCCAGCATTCACTTACTCAATGGGCTCCTCTTGAAGAGTTCAGCACATATCTGTTGGATGCCCTACTACCGAACAACTCCCGCAAGCCTTCGCCATTTGCATATTACCTACAGCCATTTGACAAACAAGAGAAGTTAGACTCGCAATTTGTTGTTCAAGGGAGGAAATATTTACCTCATTAACATGCTTAGATAGAGGGTCAAGCCTAGTGCCAAAATTGTTGAGAATTGGCCGCCATATTTGCAATCAAGTTTCTCACGGCCTCGGGAGTTTTATCCACCAAAACTCCTCCACTTGCAGCATCAATCATGCTCCTATCACTGGGTGGAAGGCCCTCATAGAAATATTGGATAAGTAGCTGCTCACTAATTTGATGATGGGGCAGCTTGCACATAATTTCTTGAAATGTTCCTAGTATTCGTGTAGGGACTTTCCGTTGTGCTGTCTTACACCACAAATTTCTTTTCGAATGTTGGCAGCCCTTGAAGTTGGGAAATATTTCTCCAAAAACAACCTCTTCATCTCGTTCTATGTGGTAATACACCCAGAGGGTAGATAATAGAGCCAATCCTTAGTCGAGTCCTTCAAACAAAACGGAAAGGCTCTTAATTTAATCTGCTCTTCAGTCACCCCCGTGGGTCTCATACTTGTGCATACTACATGAAACTCCTATAGATACTTGTGAGGATCTTCACCTGCAGGGGCATAAAAAGTGAACAAGAAATGTATTAGTCCAGATTTTAATTCAAAAGTAGTAGTAGCATCTAAAGTAGGAAACGTTATGCATAAGGGTTGTTGATTCAAATCAGGGGCAACAAGCTCTTTCAAAGTTTGATTTTTAGCCATGACTTCATCCTCTTCTAAATTAGAATCGCTATCAAATGGGGAATCAAGAGCTAGATCGTTCTCTTCAAAATTTCTTCGAACTTCCCTCCTTAACCTGCACAAAGTTCTCTCTATATTTGGGATCACACTGCAAATCACTTTGTTTAGAAGATCGAGTACAGTCATAAATAATCAAGGAAACTCTAATAAACCATAAAAAACAAATCAGGAAAAAAATCTAGAGTAAATAAAATAAAATAAAAAATAAAAAAATTCTACGCTAAAACTCTTTTTTTTTTTTAATAATTACAACAATCCATGTGACTAAAGTAGAAAAAAATTAAATGCAACGAAAGCAAAATAACAATTACATTAGTCATAATAGAGATGGTGTTATTTGATCATTATTCTAAAACGGAAGCTGTAAGCATAATCATGTAGTGATTAAACATTTATTGTTGATATCTGGAAGCATAATCAACAGAAATGAAAAAAAGACGGCAGCACTGTGGTATTTTTAAATTGATTAGTAAGACAACGTTGTCTCATGCGGCATTGCGTTGTATTACGAGACAACTCAGGTGACGTTGCATGAGATGGCATTGGCAGCTTGTGATATCCTCATGTCATGCAAGTGGTTCTCCTCTCTTCTTCTCTATCGTTTTCTTTTCTTTTCTTTTTTTTTCTTTTTTTCTTTTTTTGTATTGCGACGGCCTGATCTGAAATTTGGATTTGGATGAAAACCGGTCAGGCGAGAGTCAAAAACAGCAGCAGAGCCATGCTCCGGAAAACCAAAAAAAAAAAAAGGTAACTATAGAAAACTAACGAGTTTTTTTTTAACAATAAAAACAAATTTCAAGAATGAAATAAGGATCACAAGAAATATAAAAATCAACTAGAATCAATCTCCGATAACGGCACCAAAATTTGGTGTGCTGTCGCAGGCAACCAAAAAATAAAACCTAAACTCCTAAAAATATATGTAGTAGTGCGAGTAGGGATCGTTCTCATAGAGAGTATCTAGCCTAGTTTTATGCTATGTGAACAAGGATAGGGGGTTTGAATATAACGAAAACAATTTAAAGAAAAACAACTAAGAAACAATTCAAATTAAAGTATCGAATTCAATCAAAAGAACAAACATTGGTCTAAGTCAACATCCACCATCGAAATTTTACAACAGATCATTGATGCAAATATATATCAATTCACACTTTGAATATTCACCGTTGGAACTATTTTCCTATCTCTCATTAATTGCAGTTAATTAGAAAACAAGCGATTTAATTAACCCTAACTACTAAACAACCCAAGACAAGCGCTAAAGATTTAATCTAGTAGTAGTTTTAAGAATTAGAAAGATCGATGAAGCTAAACAACACAAGCATAAGCAGTTGTATTTAATTTAGTCGAACGTTCTTCCTAAGATCTAATAATTTCTGACGCAGCAATTCACTAAATATCAGTTGCTTCACAAATTAGAGGGATCAAACAATTACGGATTTGATATTTAATCTAGTAGTAGATTGCAACGAATAATAAACTAGTAGGCCTCCTAGTAATTAAATGAGACAATCACAAAAATAAGTACAAAAGTACATCTGATACTCAAAGTATAAATTAAACAATAAAAAATAAATTAGATCTCACAGTTTTATTGATTCCGAGGCTTCTATTTCCTTCGACCAATTATAAAAGTTTAGCCACGCAGGGCCATAAAAACTTGAAGGAGAAGTTAGAGAAGAGGGAAGAGAGAGGCGTTCGTGTGTGTGTAATATAATCTTTCCTCTCCTTTTTACATTAAAAATCAGTATTGGAAGCTTACTGAACTCCTAAAGATATTCTAAATATTATCCTAAAATAAAAATACCTAAATCTAACTAATTTAAGGGAAAATATTAAAAATAAAATAAAGTCCTAACATAACTAGGAAAGTGGTATTTGCAGCTGGAATTTTCGTGCACCAGATCTGGAATTTCCAAAAATAAATTACGTGGACCCGCGCATTAGAATTTTGCGTAGCTAAAAACGCTCCAGAACTTCATCAAAGTAGGTAGAGCGACTTCAAGTCTGATTTTGACCTTCCTAAAGCATGAATCTCTCAAAATGCAAAACATGAAAGTTGTAGAATTGTTTCTTGGATTTTCATAGCAGCTTGAATCATCTCAATCGGAGCTCGAATGAGAGAGTTATGTCCAAATTACAAAATGATGTTGAAACTGTCCAGAATCTCCCGATTAGGTTCATTTTGCACGTAGCGCCTCCATTTGCATCCTAAATCAAAGTATGAGAATAATAAGTACATTTAGGCACCAAATAAGTATACAATACTAAACATTAAGGGAGAAAAAATATGACATTTTGCATTCTCATCACAAGTCCTTGGCCCTTTGCCCAATGAGGAATGGATAACATAGGGTCATTGCCAAAAGCCTCTCAAAACATAATATTCCTACTAGTTGTCATTGAATATTTATTTAAATGGGAAAAAGTTGAACCATTGACCCACATCACTGAGATAAAGGTAAAAAAGTTCACTTGGAAGAACGTTGTGTGGGGGCTCGGCATACTCAAAGTCATTATTTTAGGCAATGGGACACAGTTTACTACAAAGGTATTCAAATAATTCTATAAATATCTCCATATTAGTCACCACTTCTCATCTTCAGGATATCCTCAGGTTAATGAATAGACCGAGGTCACCAACCGTACTATTTTCAAGGCTATAAAGAGAAAGTTAGAAGAAGCCAAGGGAAGATGGGTCAAAGAGCTCCCTAGGGTGCTTTGGGCCTGCCGAACTACAAAAAGAATCCCAACTACAGAAACACCATTCTCACTCGCCTATGGCACTAAGGTAATCATTCGTGTTGAAATTGGTATGCCGACGCTTAGAATAGACCTCTTTGACCAAGAGACCAATGGCCAACAACTTGTAGAAAATCTAGACCTTTTAGAAGAAAGGTGCGAATAAGCTTGAATCAGGACTGAAGCCTACCAGTATAGAATGGCCAGATACTTCGACAAAGGGTTGAAACCCGTTAGCTTTTAGCTCATAGACCTCGTCCTGATGATAATGTTCCCTAACACTAAAGATCCCACCCTGGGAAAGTTTTTCCCTTTAGAAGAGACCTTACAAAGTAACCAAAATTGTCAGACCTACGACTTATTGGTTAGAAGATTTAACTGGGAAGTCTGTACCTAGGCCTTGGAACAGCGAACACTTACGTAAGTATTATTAGTAATAAATTTCTTTTTGATTCACCTCAAAGCTTGCATGAATAGACCCCTAAACACCTTATATCGATTACAAGTGTTACAGGTTTGGTCCATTTTATCAATGTACAGGCCCCCAAAAACCTTGTATCCATTATAAGTGTTACAGGCCTGATCCATTTTATCAATGTACAAACCCTTAAAAGCCTTGTCTTTATTACAATTGTTATATTTCTGGTCCATTTTACCAATGTACAGACCCTTAAAAATCTTGTATCCATTACAATTATTACAGGTCTGGTCTATTTTATCAATGTACAGACCCCTACAAGCCTTGTATTCATTATAAGTGTTACAGGTCTAGTCTATTTTATTAATGTACAGACCCCTAAGGCTACGTTTGGTATGCAGGAATGGAATAAAACAGGAATGGAATAACATCAAGAATGGAATAGAGTAGGAATGGAATGGGAATAATTATTCCATTCTTTTGTTTGGCTGAATACCTAGTAATGGAATGATAATTTCATTCCTGTGTTTGGTTTGAACCATCAAATTGTTGGAATGGAATGGAATGAGAATAATTAATTTTATGATAAATAATTAATAATTATATTACTTAATAATTAATGTTTTTTAAAAATGTATCTTTTATAATAGTAATTATTAAAAAAATAAAATAATTATACATATATTTATATATATCCTATTTATAATATTTTTGGCAAATATATTTCTAATTTTATTTAAATTAATTAATAAATTTTTAAGAAATATAATTAGTTTTATGATAAATAATTAATAATTATATTACTGAATAATTAATATTTTTTAAAAATATATCTTTTATAATATTAATTATTAAAAAATTAAAATAATTATACATATATTTATATATATCCTATTTATAATATTTTTGGCAAATATATTTCTAATCTTATTTAAATTAATTAATAAATTTTTAAGAAATATAATTAGTTTTATGATAAATAATTAATAATTATATTACTTAATAATTAATATTTTTTAAAAATATATATTTTATAATAGTAATTATTAAAAAAATAAAATAATTATACATATATTTATATATATCCTATTTATAATATTTTTGGCAAATATATTTCTAATTTTATTTAAATTAATTAATAAATTTTTAAGAAATATAATTAGTTTTATGATAAATAATTAATAATTATATTACTTAATAATTAATATTTTTTAAAAATATATATTTTATAATAGTAATTATTAAAAAAATAAAATAATTATACATATATTTATATATATATATATATATCCTATTTATAATATTTTTGGCAAATATATTTCTAATTTTATTTAAATTAATTAATAAATTTTTAAGAAATATAATTAGTTTTATGATAAATAATTAATAATTATATTACTTAATAATTAATATTTTTTAAAAATATATCTTTTATAATATTAATTATTAAAAAATTAAAATAATTATACATATATTTATATATATCCTATTTATAATATTTTTGGCAAATATATTTCTAATTTTATTGAAATTAGAGTTAAATATATTGTAATTCATTTACATGTATAAAATATTTTTTTATTAATAAAAGTATAAAAAAATTTATAATTATTAATTATAATAATTAATAAATTTTTCATCTACCAAGATTATTAATTATAAGAAAGTTGACTGTACTTGTAGTCGTGCGCTGTAGAGATGGATGGCCATTCCGTTAGGAAAGGAATGGTCATTCCTTAGGTTTTGTCAAGGAATGGCCATTCCTGTGCTAAGTGGAATGGCCATTCCGAACGGAATAGGCATTCTAACATGTTTAAGCATACCAAACATAGGAATGGAATAGAGACAGGAATGCTTATTCCATTCCTACCTCCATTCTTGCGTACCAAACGGGACCTAAAAGTCTCGTATTCATTACAAATGTTACAAGTCTATTCCATTTTATCAATGTACAGACCCTTAAAAGCCTTGTATTCATTACAAGTGTTACAGGTCTGATCTATTTTATCAATGTACAAACCTCTAAAAGCTTTGTACTTGGTACAAGTGCTACGGGTCTGGTCTATTTTTTCACTATACATACCTCTAAGAAGACCTTGTATTATTTACAAGTGTTGTAGGTCTATACTCTATTTTATCAGTGCCCAGCCGCCTAAAAAACCCTTTTATTATTTACAAGTGTTATGAATCTGTATATTCTGTTATATAGGCCTCTGAAATGCCTCATAAGTACTTTGGAGTCCTTAGAAAAATTATGTTTTTTTGCTTGTTTGGATATTAGAGAAATTATCTTAAAATTAGATATAACACAAAGATATCAAAATGGACACAAGTTCTAGAAAATTCAAAATTTCATATATTAAAGCCTAAAAATGGAAAAATTACAAAGTCAAAAAGGCGAAAGAGTAAAAGAAAAAAAGGGAACAAAGTATAAAAAATCCTAACTACTCTATTAAAGGCTCAACAGTCTCTAATCGAACAATCTGAGGGATTTTTGGAGCTGCTTCTTCTTCTTCGTTGTCAACATCTAGAGTACCTACCTCAACTTAGAAGACTAGGATGTCATTCACCCCAGTCAGATCTAAATCTAGGTACATCTTCCGGAGCTTCTTCTTGAAGGTTCGGTATCATGTTCGATCAATTCGCCCTCTAGATCCTGGACTTCAACCTTCAGATAGATCTCAGTCTAAGATCTAACAACTTCAATGTTGTCCTGAAGCTTCTTGGCAGAAGTAGCCTTGAAGTCAGCAAACCTCTTTTTGAGGTCTTCCAACTTGGCAACCACTACATCCCTCTCAGACTGGAGAATGGAGTAAGAGTTGACAGCTTCCTTTAGCTTTTCTTCAGCAACTACCACTAAAGATTGTGCAGTCCCCAGCTAAAGCCTGGTTTCATCGAGCTCGGATTCAAGAGTGTCAATTTGCTCGGTATCTTCTAGGCAGTCCATAATGGTTGCCAAGGCACAACAGGCTTAAAATACAAAACATTCAAAGTCAGAACTAAATGTATGCAGAGAATAGAAAGATAACAAAAAAATAGCAAGAAAATAAATTACCCTCATATGGATAGCCATCAGATCTCTGACTATCTTCTGAGGATTCAGCCCAGAGCATTTGTTGAGGCCAGTCACCCAAGACTCCTTATAAGCCTTATTCACGGCACTTGCGCTAGAGTCCTCAAGCATGAGAGGGGTTACACGAGCCTTCCCTTTCCCCTTCTTATGCTTCGATAAAGAAGGGGCTGAAAGGGAAAGGGTCTTCTAGGCTGGTAAACGGCCCAGCTCTTTAGAAATTGTTTGCTTAGGGGAGTTAGAAATCAGTCTTCTCCGCTTTTCTAGAGGAAGGGACTTGATAGGGGACAAAGTCTCCCCAATTTTTTCTTCTTCCCTGGTACCCATCCAGTGACCAAGGATTTCTTCAGACTCTCAGTACGGTCCTTTACCAACCCAGCTTCCATCAAGTTCTTCAAGGTAAGGATGGCCTCGTGAGAATGGTTGTTAGTTTGAAGGAGTTTTTTGTACTTCTTTTGGAGGTCGGGAGTGAAGATTAATCTCTTCTACATTTTCTTGTCTACACAAATACAAAGAATATAAGTTAGACTCAAAGCTTATGGCTGTATTTTCCCACGAAGGACTGGTATTAAGGGTGAGCCTAACCTCATAGCTCATGCTTGGGATACCGACGGGCCTATTTTCTATGTTTTTTGATGGGCTATTAGTTACAAAATTCACCTCTATTTGATCATCTATTTTCAAGGGTTCTACGTTCTCATAACTAGTACTCAACTCGGCATAAAAAACAGACATTGTTCAAAAACAAAAATAAGAGAAATGTGTAGGAGAAGAGTAGAAGAAAAAAGAAAAAAGATGAAAAAAATCAAGGAACGTTTGTGAACCAAACCTGACCAAGGTCTTGATTGGAAATAATGCTTTCTAGCACACTGGAGATCGCTTCACTTGACAATTTCTCTTGTTGTTGAAATGCTCAAAATTTAAAAGTGTTGAAAGAGGGAAGTGTGGTATGTTTCCCCCCTATTGATAGAAACCCAACAGGTGCCAACGTTGGGCATCACTTCCAAACCACCGCGATAGTTGAGGCAATAATGGCCTCGTAATCCCAACTGGCAGGTGACGTAATAAATGTCACATCAACGACTGTCTCCTCAGAATACGGAGCAACGCATTTATGATCGGCACACATATAACGTCTCAAAAACCCTAACCTCAATGCCACAAAATTGAGGCTTGGAGGGGGAGAAACTGATATACCATAATTTGATTGCCATATTTAGGGCATAACATGTGTCTATAATGAGCTCTTCAAGATACAGATCATGAGAGGGTTATTCCATCCAAGTTAACCAAGCACAGGAGTTCAGAGGTAATGGGCTCCGAACTTCTCACCACCTTTCATAGGCTACCGACCTTAGAATAAGGAAATAAATTTATACATGGAAACTATTATCTACGAATATCCTCAAATTCCTACTTTTATGGCTTATAATCCTACTCAACTTAGGAGATCTACAGCCTATAAATTAGGCCATAAGGTATGCCTTCAATTTAGGTTCAATTCGTATTTTGAATTACTATTTCAATTTCTTTACTAACTTTATTATTGGAGTGGCTACCACCAGAGTCTTCCTAGTGACCTTCTGATCTCAAGTTCTTGACAGATAGTTCGGACGGGAAGCCTTTAGATCAGAAAAGAGCAACATCAGTAACAAAAGGAAAAAAATTCTTCTAAATATTGAAAATATCATTAAAAGGAATAATAAATAAAGCATTAACAAAACTATAATACCTTATTATAATAAATATTTAATAATTAATAAATTTTAAGAAAGTAATTTAATTCTATGATTAGGGACGAGGCTAGCATGGGTCCAAATGAGGCAATTGCCCCCCTCAAATTTTGTTTGTACTTTTTTTTCAAATATGCTCTTTAATTTATATTTTTTCCCCTTTTCATGACTAAGATTTTAACAATTTTAATCTCAATTTGACTCCTTATTGGGACTTCTATATACTTTTATCCAACACAAACTCGTGTCGTGGAAAAGAGAAACCTAAGATACTGATGCTGCACTTTTCGACTCGCAATAAATCTGGGCACCGCGACATGTAGAACAATCAAAAAGGGGGATCAGAGGACCATCGGATTGGCTCCGGCGGTAGCCGCTTCGATGCTTAAGTAAGTAAACAGAATTGAAAGACTGTATTGAAAGCCAAAGAATGAGTATAAAAATAAAGCGTACCTTTAGGGTTTAATTTATAGACTGTGGCCTTCCTAAGTTGATTAGGATTCGGAGCCATGAATATAGGGATTTGATCATCGGAGATTGCAGTTACCTTGTGGAGTATTGTGTCGTAGATAGAGATAATCATAGATAGTAGTTTCCTTGTTGAAAACTGTTTCCTTATTCCCTGCTTGGCAGTTGTTAAGGAAACTATAAGGTCGGAATCATCCGTAATACTGAGTGAATATTGCAAAGCCTAAGGTCTGGAGGGTATGTGCATGAGAATGCCCTGGAGGCTCTGCCTGCTCTGTATGACCAAGTTTATCGGCTCTGTAGGATATGTATATGAGAATGCCCTGAAGGCTGTGACTGCTCTGTATGACCGAGTTTGTCAGTTCTGTAAGCACACGTGTCTCAAGGTGATTGGTGTGTCTGTTTGTGGTATATCAGCTACTCCCCCCCCCCCCCGAGCCCTAGTTAGGAGCTAGGGCATAACTAGGGTTATGGGCTTTATGAAAAGTCACATGTTTTGCTTCTCCATTTCTCGAGACGTCGGTTTAATGGATCATTTATTGCACAGCCAATACTTGAAAAGCCATCATTACCTTCAACCGTTGTGTCGAACCGTCTTAGGGGGCTCATATTTCAAATGTGTATATAAAGAGGGGGAAAGGACTTTTATGCCTTTCTTCTGCACTTGCTTCTATAGTACCAGAGACTGCCACCGTCAGTTGATGTATTTTGAAGGTTGAAGGATATCCGGCGTTTATAGCCTTTCTTGATTTCAGGTTTGATTTTAGCCCCTTTTACATTCCCTTTCATTTGCTTCATTGCTTTCTCGTGTTCGCCATGTCTGGCTCTGGGTCACCTTCTGGTTCGGGTAGTTCTTCTAGGGCCATTCCTTAACTTCAACTCGTGAATCTTCCCTCCATTGATGAAGCTGAAAACAGATTGATAGAGCCCCCCTCTAGTCCGGGGGTTAGGATAGTTGATGCATTCGATGAGCCCTCGAATAGGGCTGGTGAGACCTCTGGTCGATCTGGCCATAGAGAGGAGGGTGAGAGTGCAATCACTGAGAAGATGTTGTCAGAGTTGTGGGAGAAATTCAATCTCCCTACAAACGTTACTTTTAGGGTCCCGGACCCTTTGGATCGCCCATGCGATGTTAGAGAGGGGGAAATATGTGCCTATTTGGCTTGGTTTGAAATGGGACTGACGCTCCCCCTTCCTGATCTCGTAAAGCAATTCTTCTGTTGGTTCGACCTTTGCCCTGCAGACCTGAATCTTAATAGTTGGAGACATCTGTTAAGCTTAATAGTGTTGGGGCATATGAACAATGTCAACGTGTCCCTTGACCTGATCCGTAGTAATATGGATCTAAAATACATGAGGGCGGAAGGCCTTTACTATATGTCTTTTGATAGTGGGTTCAGACCCCTTACTTCCGTGCCCTCTTCTAACAAGACTTGGAAGAAGTGGTACTTCTTCATTAAAGGAGGATGGGAATTCAAGGATTTCCAAGGAAAATTCTCAACATTCCCTCGAACCACTGGGCCAAAGGGTGAGACCCAATTTCTCTGTGGCTGCTTTGATTTTGCTTTGTGCGCCAATTGCCAAGCTGATTAATCTTTGTATCTTTTGTGTAGTTAGGAGTGTGTGAAAGAGACCGGGCTTTTCTCCTGTGCTTCAGGAGCAATACAAGAAGCTTTTACAGCCCAGCAACCGAGATCATTCTTCCATTGTTAACCATGAAAAGCTGATGGCTGCCAAGGGAAGTGTTGAGGAGCTTGCGAAGAATATGATGGCACGGTGGGAGACCGAGCCATCTTCATCTGTGGCAGTGGGGGAGGCTTCTTCCCCGATGGACCCTCCCCTCCCGACAAAGAGGCAGAGGTTGCTTTCGACCTCTCCCGAGCCCACTGAGGGGGAGAGAGAGGCACCTGTCCCTATTTCAGTGGTCCCCCTAGCCCCATCCAAACAAGCGGGCAAGGGGGCGTCGTCCTCGGTGGCCTCTAGAACTGTCAATCAGGGGGCCAAAAAGATTCTGAGGGACTTTTGGGCCGAAGGCTCAATCAAACTCAAGCCCCAGACGTCGGAGAAGCTTCTTGCTGATCTGGCTTCTCTTCAGGTTAAAGTAAGTTCTTCTGGTCTTCATCTTTTTTTCCTTTTTTCCAAGTGTTTTGGCTGGTACTGAATTGTCTGCTTTGTACACTGCAGGCCCTGCACACCCTTTCTGCTCTGACGAAGGTTTCTCCCCCTTTAGAGGAGGTTGACAAGCTTCAGGAGGAGCTGGACGAGGTCAGGCTCCAGCTCGGTACTGCTAAGTCTGAGGCTCACGACTCTGCAGAGAGGCTAAAGGAGTCCCAGAATTCTCTAGTCGTCATAGAGTTAGAGAAGAACCTTGCCGTTCAGCAGGCAAAGAGGCTGTAGATGGAGATGGATGGCATGCGGTATCAATACCGTCAAAAGCTTGATGATGCAATGGAATAGGCCAAGATTGAGAATGAGATGGAAATGAGGTTGGAACTTGAAGGGATGGCCAACCGCCTGATTATGTTTGGCTTCAACAACTTCCGATCTCGGTTCCTTGCCAAATTCCCTGACTTCGACGTCTCCTCAATCGTGCCACCTGGATCTGACCCTCCCGAGGCTGTTATCCAGAGTGAAGTGGCTGGTGTCCCTCTTCCCGAACCTTTACCAGCTGACGAGCCTACTCTTGTTGATGGAGTTTAGAATGTGTATTTTGCTGTTTTTGAATTTCTCATGTACTGAAATATACATTCTTTAATGAAATAGTCTTTTGCTCGATGCTTTTGCCTTCTTCTTTTGTGAATGACCTTGAGTTATACTGCTCTGTAGTGTCTTGACTTGTGATTGATTATGGAAATTGTTGCAAGTAACGTTGTTTTGGAACTTATTGTATATCAGACCAGATTTTCTACTGTAGGTAGTTGTATCCTGAGCTGCTTTCCTTGTAATAAGGCAATAGTTGAAGACTACCTCTGAAAAATTTTGAGGCTGATTGTTCTAAATCTGGAGACTTGTAATAATAAGTGGATATCTTGTGATTATGGTTCGGATGATCAGAACTTCTGTTTCCAGATCCTTAAGACAAGGATCAGGGTACATAAAAGTTGATGGACCTTCGCTATATACGCGCTCTGTCAAGAGTCAATGACACGGAAAAGACTGTTATGTCTACATAAACGTGGACAAGACTGAAAAATCTATATATTGCATGCGTGGCCCTGCCTTTTGCTTCTCCCGAGAGGGCGGTTTAATGCATCATTTATTGTACCACCGTCGTTTGGGTTTTTGAGGCCAACCCTTTATTTAACCGCTACGACGGTATGACTAGATGACTTTTGGGCTTCGAGGGTCTATATATATATGAAAGAGGAGCATACGGTTGCGCCCCATCTTTTCACTTTTGCTCTCAGATTGTTCCTCTGTTGGAGAGGATTTGAATGTCTTTTAGAGGCTTACCGTTTTCCCGGAGATGATTGACGATTTTCAGTCTGAGTTGGGAATGATTAAACTGTGGCCAAGAGTTAACCTTCCCTTTGATTCAGTCTTCAAGGAAAGATTAGAGGAGGCGAAGATCTTCTTGTCCATCTTAGCATCCGATCGAGATTTCTCTAATTGGAGGTGGTCCCTCCTTGATTCAACCGAGGCTTGGAGCATCGGTGATGAAGACGAAGGTGAGATGTCTCCTTCCCTTTGCGTTTTGGCAGAGACCCTTGCTCAAATCGGCTGGGGTGTCATGCCGATTTTGAGGAAAACAAAGGTAGAGAATGAAAAGTCTCCTAAGACCTAGAGCCCTCATCATCCGTTGGTATTGAGATAAGTGATAGTGATGATGAAATGGCCTGGGTGCTTCTTACTGCAGATTGGGGTTCAGGGTTCCTTCCTTTCAAATGGAGCCGACGACGGCGGTAATGGAAGTTTGGAACTTGAGTCCCTTTCACATCCAAGGAAGAAAGCCATGATGTTGCAAGAACGTAGTGATGTATTTGTTGTAGCTTTTCTGTGTAATAGTTTTCCTTCCAGTTTTCTTGTACTGATGTAAACTTTCTAAATCAGCAATGAAATTGAGTTTCCTCTTCTCAGATCTGATGTTCTTTGTATTTGAATGTGCTCTTTTGGAGTAAAAACACCTTTTTATGCACTTCTGATGAATGATTCTTCTGTATGTTCTAAGAGCAGATAAAAGAAATTTGTATAAAACTTGAAGTCTTGAATCAAAGTACTTTAAGCCTGCTCAGTACTGTAGTATTTGTTACTTATTGGTACATAAGCCAAGTAATACAAGTATCAGGTCTGAGGTATTCCGATCTAGGAAACTTTAGTTGAAGATGTTTGGAACTTCTGTCTTTAGATGGACTGGATCATAGAATCTGAGTATTGAAGACGGACCAGGCTCGGAAGGCCTGTGCATTATTGATGGACCAGGCTTTGGAGGCCTGTGCATTAAAGGATGGACCAAGCATTAAGGCTTGTGCATTATAGATGGACCAGGCTCTAGAGGCCTGTACATTATAGATGGACCAGGCTCTAGAGGCCTGTGCATTAAAAGATGGACCAAGCACTAAGACTTGTATATTATAAATGGACCAGGCTCTAGAGGCCTGTGCATTAAAAGATGGACCAAACACTAAGGCTTGTGCATTATAGATGGACCAGGCTCTAGAGGCCTGTGCATTAAAAGATGGACCAAGCACTAAGGCTTGTGCATTATAGATGGACCAGGCTCTGGAGGCCTGTGCATTAAAAGATGGACCAAGCACTAAGGCTTGTGCATTATAGATGGACCAGGCTCTGGAGGCCTGTGCATTAAAAGATGGACCCAGTACCAAGACTTGTACATTATAGATGGACCAGGCTCTAGAGGCCTGTGCATTAAAAGATGGACCAAGCACTAAGACTTGTGCATTATAAATGGACCAGGCTCTAGAGGCCTGTGCATTAAAAGATGGACCAAGCACTAAGGCTTATGCATTATAGATGGACCAGGCTCTGGAGGCCTGTGCATTAAAAGATGGATCAAGCACTAAGGCTTGTGCATTATAGATGGACCAGGCTCTGGAGGCCTGTGTATTAAGAGATAGACCAAGTACTAAGACTTGTGTATTATAGATGAACTAGGCTCTGGAAACCTGTTGTAATATCCCGACCCGGGATACCGGGTCATATGGCACGTATTTCGAGATTAAAGAAAATTTGTGTAAAAATAATTACACCAAAGGAAATAATTAATTAAATAATTAATTATTTATTTATATGAAATTATTAACTCTAATTATGATTAAATAAATTTGAACACACAAACACACACTTTATGGTGTATTGTGTGTATGATATAAAGTGTATAAAAGTATATATATACACATGTACATGTATAGGTATGTATATATAAATAGTTAAAATATTATTAATGTTATAAAGTTATAATAAATAAAAATATGTGAAAAGTGTGTGTGAACAGTGCAGTGTGTGTGTTTCCATGTGCATGTGTGTGTGAGGTGTTATATATATATATATATATAATATGCAAAATATCAAGCATAGATTGAAGGAAAAGCTGAGAAATTGTAAAGTTAAATTGATTAGGTGTAAGAGAAATTTATGAGAATTCAAGAATAGGGGCTGGGACGTGTAGAGAGAAAGAGAGAAAATGAATAGAGAGAAGGGTCGGTTTCTTTTCTTTAAAAAGAAACCAATGCATGTCTTGCTTGATTGACCACTTAAGAAAGTAGAGAAGGAGAATAGAGGAAGAATCAGAGGTGAGGAAGGAGAAAAACAGTGACGAAAAAGGTAAGAGATGTGCAAAATTACATGTTTCTCTCTCTAGAATTATGATGTTTTAGCAATTGTTTTTAAATTATATATACACATATGATGATAGATATATGTTTATAAGCATGTCAAGCATGATTTTAGGCTTCAAAAACACTGAAAAATGACAAACCCAAGAACGACTGCCATGGATGACCTTCAAAAGAACAGGTCTGAAATGGGTGAAATTAAATGGGTTCTGGCCTACCAAGACCTCAAGATGAGGTCAAGAGGGTTTCAGAAATACCACTACGCAATCAAAAATCAAAAGAAAAGCCCTCCAAATATTGAGTTGCAGGTTTCGGGTTTTAAACCCAACACCTCAACTGCACCTCAAAACTTGTTTTAAAGAATGAAAACTGAATCCCCATGAAGAGGGGATCAAAGCAAGCTAAATCTCATTAAAAACCACCAAGAAATGAGCATTTGCCACCAACTTACAGTTTGGATTATCCAGTCCTAAACTGAACATATGAAGAGATTTTAAAGTCTAAAATGATTGCCAAACTCTTAACCAATGTCCCAGAAATGGATTAGGTTAGAAACAGTGGAGATTGGCTGAGTAGAAACTCACAAAATAGAGGGAAATGGAAAACTGTAATTAGGGTTTTCAGTCGGTCTCGTGGGGAAGAAGAAGACGGGTCAACTCAGTGTTAAATAAAGGCTGAGTTGACTCAGGATGCGTGGCAGCCTCTGGGCTTGCCACCGAATAAATGGAACGACGGCGTTTTGCATTTGGTTTAATTAAATGGACGCTAGGGCTGACGTCATCATGACGTCAGCCACATGTAAATAAACCGACCGAGCCGGTTGGTTTATGACTAGACCGGACCGGTTCAGTTATACTTGGACCGAACCCTCTGGTTTTCTGTTTTATTTAAAAATTAAATAAACCAATACTTTCTTTATTTGCGGATTGACCCTAGAACTTCTGGACAATCCTACTGTTGCCCAATTGATGGAAATCTTATGCAATGAGACCCCTGGAAAAATAATTAAATAATTAATTTAATTATTTAATAAATAAAGTTAAATTACTATTTTGTCCTTGGGTCATAAATAAAGCAAATGAAGTCCAAATTAAACATATGAATAGTGTATTATTACTATTTTGGACATTCTGAGATCAATGGTAGGGTCCGTTTTACGAGACGGGCCCAAAAAATAAAGTCACGTAAGGGGTAAATGACCAAAATACCCCTTAACCAAAATTAACAAGTCATTAGTGTATTCTTACTATCTCGGACCTTCTGAGTCTAATGGTGAAGTCCACAACTCGAGATGAGGTCTCGAACATAAAGACACGTAAGGGGGTAAAATGACCAAATTACCCCTAGTACCTCAAAAGTCAAATTAAAAGCAGGGAAGGTCTAAATTGACTTTCTTTGACATCCCGGACTCAATAATGGAATCCAAATTACGAAACGAAGTACAGAAAAATATGACACGTAAAATGGTAAATGACCATTTTGCCCTTTTACATATAAAAGCCCGAATTAAATTCTAAGAAAGCCTAAACCAACTTCCTTCGATGCTCTGGACTCAATAATAGAGTCTATATGACCAAAAGAACTGTCTAAAAGAAAAAGACATAAAATTTGATGAATAGCATCTGTCAGATGACTATGGACTGAAATATTGTCGAAGTATTAAACTGAGGCAAGTTCGAGAAATGAAATACGAGAAGACACGACACGTAAACATGTCAAATAAATAACTTTAATTCAAAGTTAATGGAGCTACCAGAAGAGTATAAATTGAAATAAATTCAATTTCTAACACATTAAAGTGTGTCATAGGTTAAGAATACGAGTTAAGTTAAGTGCATATGAAATAATGAAATCGTTTTAGGATCTAATACGATTTAAGCATAAGTTAAGGAATATCGAAATGATATTACAATGAATGTGAAGTTGATGAGATGTTTATGAATTGTTCTTAGGAACTACAAGGAAAGTGGGAAAGCGCATTTTAGCACTAACCCTAAAGGACCAAGGTGAGTAACCCTGTATTTGAAGTGGAGATTTAACTCCATGGATTTGAAAAGGTTTTAAATGCAAAGATATGAAGTGTTTGAAATTTCGAATTCAGTATTTACATGATTCAGTTAAATTGTTCTATTTTTATAAACTCTATTATGACATGCTTAGTGAATGGTTTCTGTCATGGTTTTCTTAAAACATATTTCAGCATGTCTAAAGTTTTAAATGCCAAATTATGCAAAGTGTTCTGAATTTGTTTATATCAAGCATTTAAAGGATTTGTTATGAAATTATGTACATGATGTTTTAAATGTTTATGAGAAACACCAATTTGAAGAAATCATGTATTAAATGTATTTGAATGTAAGAAAAGCTGTGCCTAAGCACCATGGTTTTTGGTTGGGTTGTACGGAACTCAGCCGACTTTATAAATAATAGATTTTTGGGTTGTACGGAACTCAATTAATCTATAAAAACATGATGGGATTTTGGGTTACATACGAACTCAATTGACTGTCAAATGCCCGGTAGCAGGACCTAGTCCCCCAGGCACTGAGATATCTCCATTTATAAGTAAGATGGGAGTCCGGTTCGAAACGGATTCCACTAATGGAAGTGATAAGATGACAAATGATTTGAAAATGGAAGCAGGTTTTACCCTCATTTTCAATGTGCATATGTTTTGAGTTTTATATACTCTATTTAAGAAATACATGTTATGTTATATGTTTTGAAGTTCATGAGTATAAGTATAGCTTGAAATCTTTAAATGTTTCAAAGCTATTTGTTTTATGAAATGCATATGTTTTGAGTTATACACTCTATTTGACAAAGTACGAGTTTAGCTTGAATACTTTAAATGTTTCAAAGCTATTTGTTTTATGAAATGCATATGTTTTGAGATATACACTCTATTTGACAAAGTACGAGTTTAGCTTGAATACTTTAAATGTTTCAAAGCTATTTGTTTTATGAAATGCATATGTTTTGAGTTATATACTCTATTTGACGAAGTATGAGTTAGCTTGAATACTTTAAATGTTTCAAAGCTATTTGTTTTATGAAATGCATATGTTTTGAGTTATATACTCTATTTGACGAAGTATGAGTTAGCTTGAATACTTTAAATGTTTCAAAGCTACATGTTTTAAGGAATGCATATATTCTGTATTCAAAGTATACGAACAATTGGCGGTGATTATTTTGCAAACTCTTATGTACAAAACCACTGCTAATTGAAAACCCCATGGCGAATACTGGAATTGCTCACAAGCTTAGATTATCTTACCCGGACTTTGTTCGGACCCCCCTTTCAGGTAATTAGTAGCAGTCTTGACTTGAGGACGACGATGATGAATCTGCTGATTTTGGGAAGATATGTTAAATAGTTTCTTTTGAGGAACCTATGAACTCTAGTAGTACATTTGTATTAGTAGACAATGTAAGAATTTGTATTAAGCCCTTAGGGCAACTGAACATGTATTGTATTAATGTTATAAGTCCTTAAGTTTTAGTTACTCTGAATGGGTAACCATGTATGCTATGAAAAGAGCGGCAGTATCGGACGAATGTGCGTAAATTTAAATAAGAAAAGAAAAGAAAAAGTTTTTCACGCTTCCGCAAAACGTATGTTGCACATCTATTCGATACCGCTGCCTATGAGAGCCTTCGCCCAAGGGTCCCCGGACCTGAGGGTGGTGGTCGCGATGCGAGATCCGCACAGGGTGGGTCTCGGGTCGTGACACCTGTGCATTAAAAGATGAACATTCTATGGAGGTATTAAAAAGAAAGAAACATCTCTATTGATAAAACTTCCGTAAATGCTCCACGTTCCATGGCCTAGGAATAGGCTTCCCAGTCATGTCTTCTAGCCAGTAGGTGGTAGGCCTAACAACCTTCGTCACTCTGTAGGGGCCTTCCCAGTTTGGTGACAATTTTCCCATGGTGGGATCTTTGGTACTCGGAAAGACTCTTCTAAAGACAAAGTCTCTGACTTGAAAGCTGTCTTGAGCCCCACCTTGGATTTGTTGACCATTTTCTGCTGATCGGCTTCCATCTTGATGCTGGCTTGATCCTTTTTTTCTTCAAGCAAATCCAAATTTTCAATCAGTTGTTGGTCATTGGATCCTTGCTCGAAGGCTTCAGTCCTTAGAGTTGGCATACCGATCTCAACCGGAATTACTGCTTCTGTGCCGTAAGCTAGTGAGAAGGGAGTTTTAGAGGTGGGAGTTCTTCTGGTTGTTCTGTAGGCCCAAAAAACTCCAGGGAGTTCCTCTACCCACTTCCCTTTGGCCTGCTCCAACCTTTTCTTTAATCCATCAAGGATCGTTCGGTTGGTGACCTTTGCTTGCCCATTTTCTTGTGGATGGCCTGGAGAGGCAAAGTGTTGCCTAATGTTGAGATTTTCATAGAATTTCTTGAAGCCTTTACCAGTGAACTGTGTCCCATTGTCAGAGATAATCACACGTGGTATACCGAGCCTGCAAACAATGTTCTTCCAGGTGAAGCTCTCAACTTCCTTCTCTGTGATGTGTGTTAGAGGTTCAGCTTCGGCCCATTTAGAGAAGTAGTCAATGGCTACCAAGAGATACTTCCTGTTTGGTGGGGCCTTTGGTAATGGTCCCACGATGTCCATCCCCTACTGAGCGAAGGGCCAAAGACTAGTAATCGGGACGAGTTCGTGATGAGGCTGGTGTTGATATGGGGCAAATCTTTGGCATTTTTCGCACTTCTGGACATACTCCTTAGCCTGCCTTAGCATGCTAGGCCAGTAGTAGCACTGAGTCAAAGCTCGGTGAGCTATTGTTCTGCCTCCATTATGATTCCCGCAGATACCCTCGTGTATTTCAGCCAAGACATATTGTGATTCTTCTGGAGCTAAGCATTTTAACAGAGGTTGAGAATAAGACCTTCTATAAAGCTTGTTGTTCAAGATCAGGTACCGAGCCGCTCTGATTCAGATTCTCCTAGCTTTGCTTTTGTCTTCTGGGAGGAGCCCGGATTTTAAGTACTAGAGGATTGGAGTCATCCAGTTCTGAGGCTGTTCAGCAATTTGGGCAACTTGGGCTTCCTCTATGCTGGGTCCTGGCTGGTAGGAGATTTTTACTGTGGAATTTGCTTCAGACTTAAGGCGAGACGCCATGTTTGCCAAAGCATCTGCTCTGCAATTCTGGCTTCTTTCTATTTTCTAGATAGTGAACGTCTGGAAGGAATGCCTCAGGTAGTTCACTAGTTCGGAGTACCGAAGCATCCTATCATCTTTAATGGAGAATTCTCCTAGGACTTGGCTTACCACTAATTGGGAGTCTGAGAAGACTTTAAGGTTCTGAACCTCGCATTCCAGAGCCAACTTCATGCCTAGGATTAGGGCTTCATATTCTGCTTCATTGTTGGAAGCTTTGAATCTCAGGTTGACTGCTTTTTCTGACGAGAGCCCATCAGGGGACTATAGTACCAGGCCTACTCCTGAGCCATGATCGGTTGACGATCCATCAATGTAGAGCAGCCAGGTTCCTAAAGTTTCGATAAGCTATGCCTTGTCTTGAAGTGCCGGGGTGAACTCGGCAACGAAATCAGCCAAGGCCTGCCCTTTGATGGAGTTTCGTGGCACATATGATATGTCAAATTCCCCCAACTCCACAGACCATTTTACTAAGCTTCCCGATACCTCTGGCTTCCTCAATATTGACTTCAGAGGATAGGCAGTTGGGATTTCAATTGGATGAGCTTAGAAATAAGGTCGGAGCTTCCGAGCTGATATCACCAAAGCGAAGGCTAGCTTTTCCACTTCTGGATATCTTTTTTCTGTGTCGAGTAGTGCCCTACTGACGTAGAATATGGGCCTCTGTACTCCCCTGTCCTATCTGACTAATGTGGAGCTAGCCGCGTTTTCAAAGACTGCAAGGTACAAGAGTAGCTTTTCTCCCTGTACTGGTTTTGAAAGGAGTTATGGAGAGGCTAAATACTCCTTCAGCTCTTGAAAAGCTTTCTCACATTCTTCTGTCCACTGTAAATCTTTGTTGCCCTTTAGAGCTTTGAAGAAAGGTAGGCAGCGATCAATGGATTTGGAGATAAATCTGCTTAGTGCCGCGATTCTGCCATTCAGCGCCTGAATGTCTTTTCTAGTTTTCGGTGACTTCAGTCCAATCAGAGCTTGGATCTAAGTGGGGTCTGCTTCGATACCCCTCTGAGAGACAATGTATCCCAAGAATTTTCCCTTTGTCACCCCGAAGGTACATTTCGAGGGGTTAAGCTTCATCTTGTGCTGTCTTAGGAAATCGAAGGTCTAGGCAAAGTGCTGGAGGTGACTACCTTTCTGCAGACTTTTGACTAGCATATCATCAATGTATACCTCCATGGTATTGCCGAGCAGTGGGCTAAACATCTTGTTCACCAACTGCTGGTATGTGGCTCCAGCGTTCTTCAAATCGAAAGGCATTACTCTGTAGCAGTAGAGACCTCGTTCGATTATGAAGGCTGTCTTTTCCTGGTTTTGAGGGTACATCTGAATTTGGTTATACCCGGAATAGGCATCCATAAAGCTCATGAGCTCATGCCCCGCAGTGGCGTCAACTAATTGATCTATCCTTAGCAGTGGAAAGCTGTCTTTGGGGCATGCCTTATTGAGATCTGTATAATCAACGCAGACCCTCCACTTGCCATTTTTCTTCTTGACCAGGACGGTGTTGGCTAGCCACTCGGGGTAGAACACTTCTCGTATCATCCTGGCTTCAAGTAGCCTCTAGACCTCCTCATTTATGATTCGATGCCGCTCTGGAGCAATCGGCCTTCTCTTCTGTCTGACTGGTAGGTGATCTGGATCTACCATCAGCTTGTGAGTTATGAGGTTAGGATCTATACCTTCCATATCTTTGGTCTCCCAAGCAAACATAGAGAGGTTGTCTTTCAGAAACCTGACTATCTTCTCCTGCTCGGTGTGTGTTAGGTCTGGGTCGATGTATAAATAACGCCCTTCTGACTCTGAACTGACCAACACTTTGATGGGCTCGCCAATGGGCTTGGCTCGGCTGTCCCGTCCCCTTGGGCTCAGGGGTTCTTCGAGTATACTGTAATTGCTATTTGGTAGTCTTCTCCTTGAGTGCAATCGCATGGCATTGCCGGGAGGTCGGTTGACACCCTTTGACAGAGTGAACGCTTTGATTGTGGACATACTTCAGACATTGATGGAGGGTCGAGGTGACCGTTCTTATTTGGTGCAACCATGGTCTCCCAATTATGGCATTGTAAGGAGATTTCATATTCAACACCATGTACTCTGATATGGTGGTTTTCTGCCCTTCTCCCTCTCCTACAGTAGTAGGAAGGTCGATTCTTCCCAACGAGGTACTGAGATTGCCATCAAAGGCAGCCATTACGGCAGTAGTAGGCTTGATGTTGTCGTGGTCCACTCCCATCCGTTTAAGTGGCTCATGGAACAATATGTTGACGGAGCTGCCGGTATCAACCAGGAATCGTCTGATCTCGAAGTTGGCAATCCGGAGGGTGATGACGAGGGCATCACTGTGAGGACAGAGTAACCCAGCCAGGTTCTGCTGTGTGAACTAAATCTCCGGCTCTGGTTTGAGCCTTTTTTCAACATTGGAGATCTGCAATACGTCTGGGGTAGCCCTGGCCTCCCGAGCATATCTCTTTCTCGCCCTGTTTGACATTCTTGTAATTGGGGAGTCGGCATGGAGGCCGTAACTAACATGGTTGTTCTGCCTCTGAGGCTCGTTTCGTCCTTCCCTTTGCTCCTGCCTCTGCTCGGGCCTCTAGTCTGGCCGTTGTTGAGGCTTATCTTCTTGGGGATTCTGCCTCCCGTCTTGCTTGATGAACTCCCGAAGACGTCCTTTCTTTATGAGTTGCTCAATCTCATATCGAAGGGTCCTGCATGAGTTAGTCGTATGTCTATGATCTTTATGGAAATTACAATACTTACTTTGGTCCCGAAGGCTGGGATCTCCTTTGATTGGTTTTGGCCATCTCAGATTTTCCCGATCTCGGATCTACCGGAGTACCTGATTCGATGTAGTGTTCAGAGAGGTAAAGTTAGTGAACTCCCTTGGTCCGGAGTTATAAACAGGCCTGGGTGCTGTTCTTTTTTCTGGACTGTAATACCCTGACCCGGGATACGACACGAATACCGAGACAAGTCGATTGAATGGTGTAATGTGAGTAGGTTACTTAGTATACCTAGTGTCGAGCAATACTCGAGCAACCCAGAACCTTACCTCAAAAAGCGTGCATACACGTAAACCCATGCATGCATACGTACATATATATGCATAATTCACAAAATATTAGTGTATGTAGACGTGACTAAAAATACAATTATATGTATATATATGATTATAAATACATGTATAAAATATGTATCTTATATGTGTATATACGTGTATAATGTAATGTATTGTATACATATGTATATAAATACAAGTAATTAAATTAAGATAAAGAAAAGGAAAGGGGGAGGAAGGTGGCAGTATGTCACTGTGTGTTGTGTGTGTCAGTTGGAGAATGTGTGTGTGTTATGTGTGTAAACATATATATATATATATATACACACAAATATCTTGAGGGAATTAAATGCAAGCTGCATTCTTAGAAAAAAGAAAAAGGGAAATTGAATGAGAGCAGAAAGAGGAGTCAAGGAAGGCTGCAAGGAGAGAGAGAGAGAGAGAGAGAGAAAGAAAGAAGTCGGTTGGTTGTGTGTATATATGTGGGTTGAGATGGAGAGGAAAATAGAAGGAAAAGAGGGAAGAAGGAAGAAGCAGAGGTGAACCAAGTAGAACCAGAAGTGAAAAAGGGTAACTTGTACCAAGAGAAAAATAGAAATTTGAGGTAAGTGGGTTTGTTCTGTTTTTAATTTTATAGCATGATTTGTTTAGTTTAAAGCATAGGGTTTTATAAAGCATGAAATAAGGAATCTAATGCAAGAAAAATCAGAGAAAATGGTTGAGAATTTAAAGAGAAAAATGGAGTTGCAGGTTTTAGAGAAATAATCAGGTCCTTATATTGCATGTGTTAAACTTAGATTTTTCAATGAGAAATTATTGATATAAAGTGCAGAAAGAAAATAGAAAAAGAATTAGAGTAAAACAGTGAGCAAATCAGAACAAAATCTAAGATTTTCAAACTACCATGGTTTCGGGTTTGTGTAATTTCGTAGAGATTTAGAGCTTCAAATTAAAAACTAAGCTTAGAAATAAGATCTACATTAAATTTAGATCAAGAAGGCATTTAAAAAGGGTTGAAAAATGACCAAAATCCGGTCGCCGTCGCCGAAGAAGAAGATTGTTCACCACCGGAACCCTACCGGAGTAATGGGGAAGATGACCGGATTATCGAGGGGCATATCGGGTTAAAATTAACAGGATCCGGGTGTGGATCCGGGTCAGGACCCAACCGAATTAGGTACGGGTAAATGAAACGGCACAGTTTTGTTAAGTTTAAAAGATTTTTAAAATTGAATTGGGACTGTTTGGTTCCTAGTGTAAGAAATTGAAATTCAAATTGATTTGGGAATAGGGATATCCTATTCCAGTTTTGAAGCCTAACCACTGTTTGGTTATCCCTATTTAGAATAGGATTTTTAGAAATTACAATTTGACCCAGAAAGTTACGAAAATTACAAACTGACCCCCCCAACTGTTAATAATTGTGATTTGACCCCCAGAATAAAATATTAATTAAATATTAATATATTTAATTAATTTAAAATAATAAAAAAATTACGAAAATACCCCTGAGTCAAAAAGTAGTCAAACGGGCTCCGATTAAAATAAATGAATAGTGAATTTTTATTATTTCGAGCATTTTGGACTCAACGGTGGAGTCTAATTTGTGAAAATAGGTCTCGAAAAGCAAAAACCCGTAAAAGTACAAAATGACCATTTTGCCCTTTTTAGTACAGAAGTCCAAATTGAATTCCGCGAAAGCCTAAATCGACTTTCTTCGGCATTCCGGACTCAATGGTAGAGTCTAAACTAGTGATAGAGATATTATGATAACAAGACATAAAATTTGATGAATAGCATTAATCTTGAGATGAATCTATTGATATATAGGAAACTCGAAAGGGAAGGCAAACTCACGGGATACTGATCTTGGATCATGAAATAGAGGTAAGTAAAATCCAATCTCTGTACGTGGCAAAGACCCAATTGTGCTATGCATGTGTTGATTTTATTGTGCTTATAGTGTTAGATGTTATTAAATGACATTGATGCTGTTCTAGCTCGTAAATACTATGAATCGAATGTTATATTTTGAGCATGTGATCCGTAAGTAAAATCCGATCTCTATATGTGGCAAAGACCTCGCTGTGTTATGCATGTGTTGACTGTTATTGCTGTATTGTGTTATGCCATCAAATGTTACTAAATTACATTGATGCCTGTTCTAGTTCGTAAAGACTATTGAATCAAATGCTATGTCTTGAGCATGCGATTATTATACTGTTGGATTATGATGCCTGAATATTGCATCGTCATATGTTATACTCTTGACGAGAGTTACGATCATTTCATACATCAGTAAATAACTACAATCCACTATTGTTATGGGAAGTAGGTCGGGTCTACATGAGCAAGTCAGACGGAAGTTTCTAATTGCAGAAGGGTATGGCCGGATCTACTAAAAGGTGTAGGCTGGGTATGCATGAGCAAGTCAGGTGGTGAAACCTGGTTGCAAAAGGGTATGCCGAGTCCTACGTATATATATATATTAGATCACGGTAATCATTTTACACATCATTGCATTCACTGGACAAATCATCATCATTGGCATCATCATTGGTTAGCATCATCATTGGTATCAACATTAGCATCATCATTTGCATTATCGTGGAACGTGACTTACTGTTGTCGATATCATGTTTACTTAAATGGATATCATGTCGTTATGACTATGTAATTAGTTGGGTGAACCTCTTATTGTTGACCTGTCCTTGATAGAGTAAAGGACTACTTACTGAGTTTTCATAGCTCATCAGATACTACACAACATTTTGCAGGTAACGACACCCCAACTTGAAGTAGGGATTGAAATTCTGAATAGGCGTAGGGTGGTTGAAGATGATGTACTGCAGGGATATTTTTGATAGTAAAGGATAGTGCTTGTCCTATGTTCTCCCATCACTCCGCGTCTTGGGGATAATTATGTTTGGAAATTTTTGGGTCTTTAAAACTATATGAACTTTAGCGTTATAAATGAACGAAAATTTTAGTCAAGTCTTCCGCTGCATATTTAAATTTTGATTGCATGTTAATAACTTACCTATAAATGTTGACTTAAGTTAAAAAGGAAAAATCGGGTTCGGCCGTCGGGTCGGATTGGAGTCGCGATGCCAGATCCGCATAAGGTGGATTCCGGGTCGTGACATAAACTCCTAGCCCTCTTCTTGCTGGAGTCCCTTCTGTGGTCCTCCTTCTTATGATCCTCCCTCTTAGGATTATCCTTTTGGTTCTGCTCTTTGCTCTTCTGGGATGTGCGGTTGGCTTCTTCCAAGTTGATGTACTTCCTGGCCCGGTCCATTAATGCTGCCATGTAGCCAGGAGGGCTTTTGGTCAATGAATCTCTGAAGCCACCGTGAGCAAGTCCAGCAGTTAGTGCAGCTACAAGGAATCTTGGGCTGTAGTCGATAATCTCCGTGAGTTCGGCATTAAAACGCGTAATGTAGGCTCTGAGGGACTCTTCCTTAGTCTGCTTGACATTTAACAGGAATTCTGGTCCCCTTCTGAGCCTTCTGCTGGTCATAAATCTATCCAAGAATTGCCTACCAAGCTCATAGAAGCTGGTAATTGAGTTTAGAGGGAGGTGGTGGAACCATTTCAAAGCAGTTCCCTTTAAGCTGGTGATGAACGTTCGGCACATAAAAGCATCAGAGGCCCCGTGGAGAGCCATCGTATGCTGGTAGTGCGAGAGATGATCTCCTAGGTCTCCAGCCCCATCGTACAGGGTGAACTTTGGCACCATGAACTTCCTAGGCCTTTCTTCTGGCATGATGGCGTGAGTGAATGGAGTGGCAAGCCTTCCGAGCAGCCTGGCCAACTCATCCTGCTCTGGAGGGTTCTGGGCACCTCTCAAAGCAATTGTTCGGTCCATGAATTCGACAATTTCTTCAACCCTCCGTGGGTCTCTAAACCGAACCTCTTGCAAACCTTGCCTTACAGCCTCGGCTTCAGGGTAGCCGGGTTGAGTACGTCCTTCGGATGGAAGAGGGTTCTAAACTGGAGGGATTGGTACTACTTGGGGATGAGGTTCTTGTGGTGCCGGGTGTGCTCCCGAAGCCCTTGGAGTTAGGGCTCTAGTAGTGCTCCAGTAATGGACGTCAGGGATGAAGGCTGATGTTCCCCATCCTGGGTCTGCTGACGACTGTGGATCTCTGCCAACGCGAGCAGCAGCCTGGGGGTGCCCAGGCTAGTTATTTGGAGCCTGTTCATGGGGCTCTTCATTCTCAGTGGCAATAGGAGGTTGTGTCCCCGCAGCAATGTTGACTGGCAGGTTAGGAGGACTCGTTCCTTGATTCTGTGTGAACGTTGCCAGTGTTCTGGTTATGGAAAGTAGTTGTTCCTGCACCAGTTCGTTGTGTCGTTTGATTGATTCGATCTCTTGTCGCATGGGATCAACCGTTGGCCCCCTTGCTCGTGGAGCAGGCGGTTGACGTTGAGAGCTTTGCGGATTCTGAGTATTCTATCGCGGTCGGAGATTTGGGGCCATGGTTTTCCGGTAAGGAAAAAGAGAAGTTTGTGAATAGAGCACTTGGAGATTAGTCGTTCCCATAGACGGCGCCAAACTGATGCTGCACTTTTCGACTCACAATAAATCTGGGCTCCGCGACCTGTAGAACACTCAAAAAGAGGGATCAGAGGACCACCGGATTGGCTCCGGCGGTAGCCGCTCCGATGCTTAAGTAAGTAAACGGAATTGAAAAACTGTATTGAAAGCCAAAGAATGAGCATAAAAATAAAGCGTACCTTTAGGGTCTAATTTATAGATCGTGGCCTTCCTAAGTTGATTAGGATTTGGAGCCATGAATATAGGGATTTGATCATCGGAGATTGCAGTTACCTTGTGGAGTATTGTGTCGTAGATAGAGATAATCATAGATAGTAGTTTCCTTGTTGAAGACTGTTTCCGTGTTGAAGACTGTTTCCTTATTCCCTGCTTGGCAGTTGTTAAGGAAACCATAAGGTCGAAATCATCCGTAATGCTGAGTGAATATTGCAGAGCCTAAGGTATGGAGGATATGTGCATGAGAATGCCCTGGAGGCTCCACCTGCTCTGTATGACCGAGTTTATCAGCTCTGTAGAATATGTATATGAGAATGCCTTGAAGGCTGTGACTGCTCTGTATGACCGAGTTTGTCGGTTCTGTAAGCACACGTGTCTCAAGGTGATCGGTGTATCTGTTTGTGGTATATTAGATACTTTCTTAGAATACGAACTTTTCATAATCACTTTTGTGAATAAGAGACTATATGCAACCCTAAACTAAATATGAATTCAGTCTCTAGGATTCATAACAATAGTAAAGTACCCAATAAAATTGTGAAAATATATCCTCCCTGATGCGAAACTCACAACTCTTTATATACATAATGAAAATTTTGCACAATATGTATTTATAGATAAGCCTAAGCCTTCTATGTTTTGAACTAGGGCGACCAATGAATTTTTCAAAAATAGGACATGCGTTTGATTGGGAAACAATTCTCCGTTCAGATGGGATGCTAAACTGACAGGAAGTTACTATTTCTACGTGAACTTCCAAATTCAAGTTGTAGCAAACTAGTTAAAAAAACTAAGTGTCCAAAATATTTTTAAAGACATATTTTAGTCACTTTCTAAACCTACAGTCAAAACTAAAAAATGTCTAATCTATGTTTAATTAAAAACCAAGTTTCATGGCGAATCAAAATATAAAAAGATTAAACTCTCAATTATCGTAATCATGATCTAAGATGAATGTATAATATCTAAACGTGTTTTACATTTCTCATAGTAGATTTGAAGAATATAGTTGCAGGTTGAAATTCATCTTTAGTCATATGAATTGAAATTCATCTTTAGTCATATGAAGCTCTAATTCAAATTCAGATGATCAAGTCTTTAATGATGTGATTAACTAACATTATAAGACACAACAAGATTTAATCAAACTTAACAATTACTGACTCATTAAAGATGTTGGAATGAATTGTCAACTCATACATTACAAGAGAAAATTTTTATAACCATTATAACTCAAATCTCCGAACAATTTTATTTGTAAGTTTGTTAATATCAATAAATTTGGTTAATTATCAAATATATTATTAATACTTTTTTAATTTTTAAATTTATAATCAAACATTTAACAAAAATATTGTCAGTCTTAAAACAAATTTCGAGTCCCGTCCTAGTTTAGAGTGAATAAGTAATAACTCTATTACCTACTAATTAATATTTCTTTTATAAAAAAAATCTTTATAATATTAATTATAAGAAATAAAATAGTTATATATATATCTACATAATTAGAGTAAAATTATTGTAAGTAAAAAAAAATTATGACATAAAAACTATAAAAAAAAATATAACTTATTTAGTTCAAAAAATACGATAAGAGGTTTTTTTATAACTTAAGTTAACTAATATATATATATATGTCATTAAAGATTGGCACATCGTTGAAACATTTCATATAAAGTCTTCTTTATGCATAAGAAAGTCAAATATTTGTAAAGAACATTTTTTAATTAATAAAAGTATATAGAAAGTTAATAATCAATAAACTTTGTATTGCTCATATCCAGAAGATAAAAAAAAATTAAAAAATAAAAAGGGCAGGGTTCAAGTCACGGTCGCCAAATATGTGATACGTTTACGACTCAGCTTAAATTTTAAGGCAGGAGGCCAACCCAAAATCCCCAGTTGGGCCCAGTGAGGTTCTCGCCTGGGTTGTTTAGACCTAGCCCACACCAAGTCCTCTGTTATGTGGTAAGGTGGAACACTTCTTGCCAGAGTATTGTAGTGTTGCAAGTCATCTCTCGTTTCACTATTTCTTAAATTAAAAGCCAAGAGTCTAAAGATTAATGAGGGGGGTTTTCAAAAAGAACAATGCTACACAGTCACGTTTGATGTAATTGTTCAATCTCGACCCTCGGTGCATTACACAATGTTTAAGTACGATGTATATTGAGAGTCGAGATTGCATTATTATGATTGTGCATAGTACTTCTTTTTCAGAAAAATAAAGCAATGATATAAGAAACAAGTTAGTTATATATTTTTATAACATCACTCATTGTCGCAAGTAGAGCGTGACAAGAAGGCCATCACACTAGTAATCTCTCGTTTAACTCTCTTAAATTAAAAGTCTAGGTATACCGAAGAAAAAAAAAAAATCTATCATGGAAGAGGGGATGTTGAGAGGGTTTTCGAAAAGACAATGCCACACCATCACCATTGATATAATTATGCAAGCTCAATCCTCGGTCCATTACACATGTAACATACAAGTACGATGCATATAATATGTTGAAACGATTCTGTATAGCACTCCTCTTTTAAAAAAAATGCAATAATATACATAATAACTTTGTTAAATTTTTTTTATAACATCCAATCATCACCGGATGTAGAGGGTGACAAGAAGGCCATCACACTTCCTAAAGATCTGAAAAATGCAATTTTTATATTATTATTTTACTAAAAGTTGTAAAAATTAGGTTCTAGACTCCTTTTTTAACCCTCTCTTGAAATTGGCACATACTTTCCTCCTCCTTAAACACAAGTTTTTGGATTTGTCACTGCATCCAACAATCGTTCAACACAGAAAGAAGTAAATTCATATTCTTGTTTTAAAAAAATTTAATTCCCTTTTATTGAGTAGTGTGATTAGTTGGTATCTATTGATGAATAATTTCTTAAGTTAGTCATAGTAAGCCTGTTTATTCAATTAAAGCCCGAGAAGCGATGACTTGAATTTTATAAGGCCTTGTTTGGAATATAAAATAAGAGGATTAGATAAAATAACTCTTGTCATATTTTACATTTTGTGTCTTCAAATAACTTGAATAACTAGATGCACTAAACTATTTATATTCCATCAGTATAAGATATAATCTATACTAGTACATGATTATTTTATTTAATTTTATCTTTTTATTCAATCGTCCAAACATGACCGTAAAAATAAGGTTTTTAAAAAAATCTTGATATGACACTGCTTTGGTATAATTATTTAAGCTAGAAAAAATGTTAATGCATTAACCAAAGGAAATCCTTCCAAAAAAAAAATATAATTAATGGAATTGAGGCTAAATTTGGGAATTAGAATATTAGTGGGGCACCTTTGTCATAAAAATATCAACATATTTTTACCAAACTGGAGGCTGGCAAAAATGGAAAATCCCAGCTATTACTAAAATTGAGAATTGGCAGTAAATAAATTTAATTTCAGAAAAAAATTAGATAATAGGTATAGAGAAATATTAAAATTTAACAATTTTCAAAATTCATTATTTTTATTCAATGTAGAATCAGGCTCAATAAAAAATTTAGGGGCAAAAGTGAAAATAGGAAACTTTAGGGGACTCTTATGAATATATCAAACAATTATGGGCCAACTCTTATTTTTGTTCTATAAAAAAAATTCTAAAAAAATGTGATAGAAAATGTAATTTTTAAATGTTGCACTCACATGAAACATTGCATGGTGCAACCGTTGAATTCTGAGTAAGGAGTGGGTCCACCATGGAGGCGATTCGATAGCAGTGTAAGAGTTAATTGGGATTAGAGACATCTGAACGACTCAACCAAATTTGAGACAGATGTTCGAAACGACAAACACATTGACACAGACACAATGGTAACCAATTCCGTTTGATTAATGAGCAAGATATCCTCCCTCACCACTGATAACAACACCCCAACAGCAAATATACTCTGAATTAATAAACGGATTGGATTGATAGGAGAATCCGAATTTTATTTGTTAAATAAATTTTCATATTCATTTTTATTTTTTTTTAACGAATCTGCTTATTCTTAATTTAAATACAATTTTGTTTATTATCAAATCAGTTCGGATTTGATCCGATCATTATATTAATATTACATTATAATATATTATAACTTAAATTACATTAACTTCTCACGAGATTTCTGATAATTATATTGATCTCTCTTGAAGTTTTTGACAATTACACTGAATTTTTTTTTAGATTTCTAATAATTATACTGACTTTCCTTATTTTACCTGACAATATACAAATATTACTAGTCAATTTTTTTTCTTTAAAATAACAAAATTGTAATTTTCATGTTTTTTTTTTTCAATTTTCAAAATTTTGACCAATTTCTTTTCATTTTTCAAATAAATATTGATAAAAATCTTAAATTTATTTTTATATAAAATAATAATAAAAAAGTTTTTAAAAAAATGGAAAAAATGAAAAATTACCAAAAAAAATTCAAGGGACAATTTTGTCATTTTGAATAAAAAATTTTTACTAGAGCAGGTATCTGTATATTGTTAGATAAAATAAGGAAGTTAATATAATTTTAGAAACTTCAAGAAATGGCAATGGAATTGTTGAAAACCCCGTCAATGTATTTTACCCTATATAATATGCATATAAATATTATGTTATAATATATAATATTTAAAATATATATAAACTTAACTTAAGAAATTCTTATATAATTTAATATTTAATATATAATAAAAAAATTTAATATCTTGTTGATGAGCCATAAAACGACGGATCAATTCAAACATGACACGTGTACAAACAAGGGCTTTCCTATCCAGAACAAATAGGCATAGGGGTTCAGGGGTTTATGCCTCCAGCAAAGCTGCCTCCAGCAGAGTTATCCTCCAGAGCTGGGCAACAGAGCTGCCTCCAGCAGAGTTATCCTCCAAAGCTGGGCAGAAGAGCTGTCTCTAGCAGAGTTATCTTCTAGAGCTGGGCAGAAGAGCTGCCTCCAGCAGAGTTATCCTCCAGAGCTGGGCAGAAGAGCTTACCTCCAAAGCAGAGCTACCTCCAGAGCAGCTACCAGCAGGCCTCCAGAGCTGAACTGCCTCCAGAGCTGCTACCAGCAGGCCTCTAGAGCAGAGCTGCCTCCGGAGCAGCTACCAACAGGCCTCTAAAGCAGAGCTGCCTCCAGAGCTACTATTAACAAAGCTGAGCTACCTCCAGAGCTGCCTCCAGAGCAGCTACCAGTAAAGCTGCCTCTAGAGTAGAGCAGCTACCAGCAGAGCTGCCTCCAGAGCAATAGACAGCAGAGCTGCCTTCAGAGCCGAGCAACTACCAACAGAGCTGCCTCTAGAGCAGCAGACAGCAGAGTTGCCTCCAGAACAGCTTCCTCTAGAACAGAAGGAGTTCCGAACTGGTCACCGCCTTCCATGGACTTCCGACCTTAGAATAAGGAATATATCTTGGAGCGCAAGTCTTTCAGACAGGAAAGAAATCCTATCCCAATCAGGAAAGATTATCACATATCTTTTAACTTTGTCAAACAAGGAAATAAATTCTATTCAATATAGGAAACTGCTAAAATCAATGACTCTCAACCCTATAAATAAAAGGGCCAGGTACGCCTAAAAAAAGATCTCACATTCAATCACATATACAATCACTCTCTTTTACACATATTCTATATACTTTATATTTTATTCCCTCTTTACTGACTTGATCGTCGGAGGGTCCTCCTTCTTTTTTTTGCAGGTCCTTCTTGCTGAATCACATCGAATCAACCGGTGCTGTTTTTTTGCAGCATCAGTTTGGCGCCGTCTGTGGGAATGACGGTCAACATGCCTCGTTCTCTACTACTAATATTGCTCCCTAATGATTATTTAAATTCTCTCAAATTCCATATAATTTGATAGATGTTAAACAAGATTGAATCGGATTAAATTTTTATATATCAACTTATATATCAAATTCCGCATGTTACTTGCAAGATTATGTATATATAGATACCAGTCTATACATATAGTCTGAAGATCTTTACATATATATATACATATAGCTGTATGTATATTCATATGCATCACAATCAAATCAGTATAATATATATACTGATGAAGCTATTGATCTATGATTTTTTGGCATATCAAATCACTACATGTGATTTAATTTTTTATTATTTTTTGGAGCATGAAAAGAAGCAACCTTAATCTAACTTCTTAATATTATTTCAGGCAACAAATAAGAATTCTTTTCTATTCTTTTTACCATTGGAAGTTCTGGAACTGAATTATTCAATTTTTTATTATTCTACACTTGCAAGATTATATATATATATATATATATATATATATATATATAATCTCACTATCTTTTTGTGTCCGTGTATATATATACACGCATCAACATGAGCATCATCTCAAGAGTTGCATCAATCTCTAAATTTTTTGAATAAAATATGAGATTTGTTTGAATTCAGGAGGATCATTATTTCAATGTTGAATTTGAATGCTTTTGTGAAAAGCATGTCAGACTCTTTATTACATCCCTTGTCACTTTATGTCCACATCGTCTGGTCATTGTTATGCCTTTTTCTGATCAACTCATCTAAATAATGCTTCAATGTTCTTGATATTTCTACTTATATACTACTCATTTAATTCTCTAAACTATTTTGACTCTAACAGAGTATGAAAAATTTACAAACACCGTGTTTGGCAAAAAAAAAAAAAAAACATATATTTGTTGCAACTTATTCCTGTTGAGAGCAAGATCCATCGGCTCGCCTGCTGCTACAGGATAACAAAGATTATTATAGGTTTCCAGCCAACGGCTCATCAAATATATATATATATATATAATCTCACCATCTTTCTATATACATGTTTATATATGCAATCTCAAGATCTTTTATATATATATATATATATACACACACACACGCCATAATCAAATCACTACACTGATCAAGTCAGAAAGCATTGACAAATAGTTTCTCAGCAAATAAAATCATTTCACATGATTTTATTTTTTATTTTTTTTGGTGCATGAGAAAAGCACCCATCATCTTACCTATTTTTAATATTATTTCAGAGAAATCTTATCACGTTTTCTCCTGTAGGTTCTGCGTCTGAATCTAGATGAAACCCTCTCTCTCTCTCTCTAAAAATACAAGAGATCTTCGTGTTGGGTTTTTCCAAAAATATCTAAATGATATATTTCTCTCTCTCAAACTAACAGTTGGCTATTGTTTGTGCTCCAGTTTACAGATCCATCTGTAAAACTCTCTTTCCACAATAGACAATTGGTATTCTTGAATCTTACTCCTATTTTTTCAACTGAAGAGCGCTGGGACTTTCTTGCATGCTGGGAGCCTACGGTGCGTAGATCCCACCATTGTCGTCGGGATCCAACCGTCGCCGTTAAGTTTTAGTGGTCAAGATCGAGATCCATCATACATCGTCGTCGGGATCTGGCATCATTGGTCGCCGCCGGTCGCCGTCAAGATTCATCATCGTTGAGATCGACTTATGTCGAGAGCGGCGGCGGCAAAATACTATTACTTTATGTTGGTGTATGTATTCTTGGGGAGCATAGTGACTGTCACAGCTTTCCAAGCAACTTCATTCTTTCCTTCATCAATCAGCCACTGAGATTCCAAGATTAACAAAGCAAGCAATCTGGTTATTTTTTAAGAGGCAGACAACATGGCAATGGCTTTCAGAGAAAGTGAAGATTAAGTATGAAGTAAAAGAAGCAACGAATTTTGCAATTGATTAGAAAGCAAAATTGGTGTTAATAGGCCATTGATTTATTCCAATTCCTCAGATTGGTATATAAGATATCTGGGATGCATTTATTGATTATTGGATCAGTGGCAACATGTTGATGAAGGATTTAGCAACCCAAATATTTACAACCTTAAAACAGCCATATCTCAAATACCTCACTTAGGGTAACTCCAAAGCCCTGCTTTGAGAACTTTTGGCAACTCACCCAGCTATATCTTTGCACTGCATGTATCTCTGCTACGGTGCACTTGCTAATGAACCAAGGAAGTACGAGTGCAATGGACTTCACAAGCATTCTCAAGTTGTTTCAATAAGCACCATTACTATTAGACTGCTTACTACTGATCTGTCAATTGTCTACTATGCTAATCATGCAGATTCTTCTACAACTCTTCCATCGTATTGACCCTGAAGGCCTTGTATCCATTACAAGTTCTTTAGGCTTGGTCCACCAAATGCACAAACCCCCAGGTCTGGTCCATCAAATGTACAGGCCTTCTGGTCTGGTCCATCAAATGTACAGGCCTTCTGGTCTAGTCCATTTTAATGCATAGACTCAGGTCTGGTCCATCTTAATGCACAGACCCTCTGGTCTGGTCTATTTTATTAACCCCTATAGCCTTGTATCCATTACAAGTGTTGTAGGCTTAGTTCATCTAAATGTACAGACTCCTAGGTCTGGTCCATTTTTCTCACCCTACTGACTTTTATAAAAATCATCAAGTACGCGTGACTCTTCAAAAATCCTAAACCTCAGCTCTGCACAAATTTCACAAAACTGAGGCTCAGGGGGGGAGTAATTGATGAGCCATAAAGCGACGGACCAATTCAAACATGACATGTGTAAAAACAAGGCCTTTCCTATCTAGAACAAATAGGCACAGGGGTTCAGGGGTTTATGCCTCCAGCAAAGCTGCCTCCAGCAGAGTTATCCTCCAGAGCTGCCTCCAGCGGAGTTATCCTCCAAAGCTGGGCAGAAGAGCTGCCTCCAGCAGAGTTATCCTCCAGAGCTGGGCTGAAGAGCTGCCTCCAACAGAGTTATCCTCCAAAGCTGGCCAGAAGAGCTGTCTCCAACAGAGCTGACCTCCAAAGCAGAGCTGCCTCCAAAGCAGAGCTGCCTCTAAAGCAGCTACCAGCAAGCCTCCAGAGCTGAACTGCCTCTAGAGCAGCTACCAGCAGACCTTCAGAGTAGAGCTGCCTCTGGAGCAGCTACCAACAGGCCTCCAAAGCAGAGCTGTCTCCAGCAGAGCTGACCTCCAAAGTAGAGCTGCCTCTGAAGCAGCTACCAGCAGGCCTCTAGAGCTGAACTGCCTCCAGAGCAGCTACCAGCAGGCCTCCAGAGCAGAGCTGCCTCCGGAGCAACTACCAACAGGCCTCCAAAGCAGAGCTGCCTCCAAAGTTACTACTAACAAAGCTGAGCTGCCTCCAGAGCAGCTACCTCCAGAGCAACTACCAGTAGAGTTGCCTCCAGAGCAGAGCAGCTACCAGCAGAGCTGCCTCCAGAGCTGAACAGCTACCAGCAGAGCTGCCTCCAGAGCAACAGACAGCAGAGCTGCCTCCAGAGCCGAGCAACTACCAACAGAGCTGCCTCTAGAGCAGTAGACAGTAGAGCTGCCTCTAGAGCAGCTTCCTCCAGAATAGAAGGAGTTCCGAACTGGTCATCGCCTTCCATGGACTTCCGACCTCAGAATAAGGAATATATCTTGGAGCGCAAGTCTTTCAGACAGGAAAGAAATCCTATCCCAATCAGGGAAGATTATCACATATCTTTTAACCTTGTTAAACAAGGAAATGAATTCTATTCAATATAGGAAACTGCTAAAATCAATGACTCTCAATCCTATAAATAAAAGGGCCAGGTACGCCTAAAAAAAGATCTCACATTCAATCACATATACAATCACTCTCTTTTACACATATTCTATATACTTTATATTTTATTCCCTCTTTACTGACTTGATCGTTGGAGGGTCCTCCTTCTTTTTTTTGCAGGTCCTTCTTGCTGAATCACATCGAATCGACCGGTGCTGTTTTTTGCAGCATCAGTTATATTTAATTAGATCAAATTATTAACCGATCAAATTTATTTAATTCATATTATATCTATTTAGTTAAAAGAATTATCAGATATACAATCGAATTATATCATTTCATTTCATCAAATTCTTTGTATCATATTCAAAAAGAAATTGATCAAATTCGGATCAAAATTGAAACCATTGACAATCCTGGTGTAAATGGTGGTGTTGTGCATGTTTTCAACACTACAAGACAAAGGCTTTATTTCGACACCATATACGGTCGAAAATAACTCACTTCGCGTCAGAAATAATCATTTTCGACTAATAATAAACGTCGGCCAACTTCCTCGGTAATAAAAAGGTCAGAAAAAGATTACCGACGCAAATATTATAGCGTCAGAAATATTAAATATTACCGACGCAGTCAAGCATCGGAATAAAAGTTTATTTCTGACCATATATGTAGTCGGAAAAAGTTTATTCCCGACCAGCTATGTAGTCGGAAAAAGTTTATTTCCGACCAGCGATATAGTCGGAAAAAGTTTAGTTCCGACCTTAGATGTAGTCGGTAAAATTTTTATTTTCGACTAATAGTCGGAAAAAGTGTATTTCCGACCTTATATGTAGTCAGTAAAATTTTTATTTCAACCATAGATAGAGTCGGAAAAAGTTTATTTCCGACGATATATTTAGTCGGAAACTGTATTCCTATAGTTCGTAAAATGTTATTTCCGACCACAAAGAGAGTCGGTAAAAGTTTATTTCCGACCACAGTTAATTGTACATTTTTTAATTTATTATTTCCAACTCATTAGTTATATTTTCATTTCCGACGCAAATTTGTTGTCGGATATAAAGTTAAATATTTAAAAAAAATCATTGCTGTAAAAATAATTTCTGACACAAAATAATTTCTGTAAAAATAATATATATACTTGTGTCATCCATGCACCTAACAAAGACAAAAAGTTCAATTCATGGCAATATTTTTCCATAGATATATATATTCATGCTCTTTAACTTTTAAGGACTAAAAATAAAATAGATAGCCATAATATATGACTGATATATATTAATTGTCCATTCAACTTCAACTAACCCAAAAGACATACAATATCATAAAACAAAAAATAATAAGTATTTCCTTTAGATACATGAAACGAATGTTTATATCGACTCACAGTTCAAGTTAGAATTTTGTAATCAATAGCATCAAGGCATGACAAGGTTTTATTGTCTACCCCTACGTGTCTTTCTTCTCTTTTGAATTCAGTTTGGTTATAAAAAAAATGGTTGAGATTTACTGAGGTATAAAACATATAAGAGAGAATAAATGAATTATATAATTCAATCTAACCATAGGTGGTTTATTGAATTTCTTTATGCTCTGCTTTTGGTTCACAAATTTAATCAGATAAATTAAAGGAATGAAAAAAAAAAACATGCTGAAATGAGATCAGAAATTCAAAAATTATCTGGAAATAAGGGAAGATAAAAAAAAGAAAAGAAAATGTCATATGAAATTAAACAGCAAAACCTGGCATTTAAGGGATTTTTACTAGCTTTCTTTACAACAGAGCATTTCATATATATTTCAATTTCAGTTCAATCAGACAGTATACCAAGGTCTCCATCTAACCAATAATGGTACCTTTAATATACAAAATTCAACTAGAGATAGATTGGGACATTAAAACTGGGAAGACCCATCAATAGATGGGTAACTTACTAACATTCATGACCAAAGAACCTATCAGTTGACTATATTCCCAACTAGTAATGAGTTTCTTCCTTTACCCATTCATGCAACACCAACTCAATCTTTAATGAATAATTAGACTTGATATTACCTATCAAACATTGCAAGAAATTCATCCATACGTTTCTGTCTCTCTTCCATTGCAGCCTCCATTTGTCTATGGCGCTCTTCCACGCTTTGCATCCTCATTGTAACTTCTGCTTGCACTTGTTCTTGCAATTGTTCTTGCACTTCAGTCTTCATTGTCTCTTTAATTTGTTCCATTTTCTCTTCTAAAGCCTCGTTGCATCGTTTCTCGGCTTCATACAATCGACGAAGCTCATTGATTTGAACACCCTGACTGGATGAAGATGATGGAGGAGCCAACTTCCCATGGCCAAGACCTTTTACATATTCCAACCGCTTTCCCAACACTAGCTTGCATATTTCCTCATCACTCAATGCCTCACTACCCTCTATGAGTGGCTGCGATTGGAGTTTAATCATGTCATCCTGCAATAATTATAAATGAGACAAGTTATTACAATTAATGAATATAAAATTACAATTAAAAATACGTACATAAATATGTTGGGACTGAGGCGTGACCCAGCCCTTGCCCTCTTTAAAATGTGTCATCCTCCATAGTTCAATTTGGCCAATAGGCTGCTGTATTAAGTCATCACGCTATATAATGTATTTAACAATATTAGTTCTCATTTAAACTTAACCAGTAGTCTACACAAGGATAAGGCAAAACAAAAGTAAGAAAAATGATATTATACCGTCTCATGGAGGTATTGCACAAATGGTTTTGACCCACCACGATGATTTACTTGAAGTTGTGCCCGGTTTGCAACATTTTGTTTACTTGTTTCCTGTAAATAAAAAATGCAGATATTTTTCTTAAGGGAGTCTTGAAAAGATTTTAAAAAAAAAACTAGTGTCCATGACAAAGAAAACTAATGCAGATATTACTGTTGCTATTAAGGTAAAAGCCTGTCATGGGTGGAGCTACAAGCCAAGTATCTAACTTCAGTTTATCACTTGTTTGGATATCCTTTAAATTTGGATGGATTTATTCTCATTTTATTTTACATTTTAATTTAGAAGTTTTCTGTCCTATTCAAATTAGTTGTATGCTTATAAAGATGGTCTAATAGCCATCTATTATTTAGTTTTTGAATTTATTTTCTATTTTTCCTTAATATATTATGTTTTATTAATTATAAATTAATAATAATTAATATAGTAAATTACTCTATTCAGGACCTAATCCACTAGGTCGGGCTGACTAAGAACTATAACTTAGACACTTGGTCCAGTTTATTGGACACTAGGCTGAATAACACTTTCTATACATGTGAGAATTCAAGAGTGGGCTTGTACAGATAAAGAACCATGACAATCATCTTGACATTAAAGTTTCCAGCGCCTGCACTCTCACACAACCAGTCGACCCATAATTTTTAATCAATTTTCGAACCTAAATTTCAGTATCATTTCTAATTCAAATCATGCAAGCTATATATCTATTTTATTCCTTTTTCGCTACTTATCAAATTTCATAATTTAATTTGATCAAAACTTTCAAAATTAAGAGAAATCTTATCCCAACAGTAGCATGAATAATGGTTTGAAACTCTACAAGTATGGGAATTAAAAAACAAATGTTGACTTTTGTCAAGAAAAAATTTGGTTGATGCTAATTCTTTATACAGTTAACAAAAGTAACCAAAGAAGGCAATGTTAACATCATCTAGCATTCTAGCCCCATCTCACGGTCTCAAACCATATCCTCTACCCTCTAGTCTGTGTCACGCCCCGAATTCCCGACCGAACCTGGGGACGCGACTGAACGAAACAAAAGAAGAAAAGAAATAGACGAATAAATAAAGAAATAACAATTCAATTGATTTAGATACAAGCCTACATACATTCCTATTTTATAAAAATTTCGGCAGAACCTCTTTTGTTTTCTAAGCCTTTTTTCACCCTGATAATCACAATACATCATATATATACGAACAATCACAATCCATCCTCACTCGATGGCCACAATCTCATCAAATTTAAATATACATCGCTTAATTATACAACCGAAAATATACAACCATGATACAACCGAAGACGATTTAATAGATACATACATTCACTTCTATCAATATACATATATGTCATTGGGCTTAAGCCCGTACATCACAAAACATGCCCCAAGGCCAAATATCCATCTACAGTCACGTCTCCTCCACTCAGCTAGACTTCCTCAAATCTTAGGTATTGGGAGTGTCATCTGAAATATGGTTCCCACGAATGGGTCAGCTCAACTACTGGTATGGTACAATACTAATGCAAGGAACAAAATTAAGACATGGCATGTGCAAGTGTACATGTATATCTACATGCCTCCCAAGTCATGCATACAATATAATGGCAATGCACAAACTACATCTTTATAAAACCTTATATCACATTCACAAATTCATCAACACAATGCATAGGCGATATGCGTGACACACCCTCGATGGCATGCGAGTACCAATGGCCAATTTTGGATTTTTTTCACCACAGGATCTGCACCCTCATAATGCACAGCACCTCGTGCTGACCCACACTATGCTTTCAAGGAATCACCCTATGCCAAGATGCCATGATTCCATCATGCAATAGTACAGTTCAAATGAAATATCACTTTCATAAGCATATGTAACATGCTTTAAATAATGCATCACAATTAAGATCAACAATAGCATTTATAGCACAAGATTTCATCCACGCATCTACGTGTCATGCTCGATCAATCTCAACACTTACGCCAATCCACATGTCACAATATCAACAATCCTTCTAAAACATAAATCACATATGATGACAACTCAAGAAGTAAATCATAACTCCCAAACAATCATAAAGAACACGGAAGCACATAAACAATCAACTCAAAGTGTCTCAAAGCAATAACCCCTATATGATCTTCTATCAAGCACAAAAATCATTCAATCAATATGCACATCAATCCTAATTTAATTCTATTCCTTACTTAGCAAAGTACCATACCTGATCGGGTTATCTCAACCCTAAGAAGTCGTGTCTACTACGTAGTCTAATCAACTACTGAATGACTCAGTCCTCCTACTGTAGCTGCTTAGAGAGTTTGAGGTTAATCTTTAGTCCACGGTTCAGAAGTTGAAGAAAACACACCGGCAGGTTGATCGAGTCGACCAACCATTTTAAATCCAGTTTCATCAGCTTCTTCAGCCTTTTTCCCTCAAGCAGACAATGATCCTGACAGATTCTGTCCCTTAATCATCCCATCCATCAGATATTGAAGAACTTTCTCTTCCTCTCATCAGATTACTGTGCAGAGTCTTCCTAATCAATAACTCCAAGTTCTACAAGCAAAGTTAAAACCCCTAGCCTCCAACAATTGCACCATCGCAAGGCTGAAGCTACAACTAATATTGCATTACTTCCCTCAGTCAATGAGCCTTGCTCAAGCCGTAGGTCGCTTAGAAACTGTAGGTGACTCCCATGGAAACCCCACATCAAAACTCTCAATTTATTTTATGTTTCCTCACTAACAAAATAGACAGCAACCCACTAATTACCGCAACCTAACACCTTATACAAAGTGTCAATTAATATACATCTCTCCAAAATCAGCTCCCTTTTATTTAAGTTAATTTGATCAGAACCTTACCATTCTTACCAATTTAACCCGACAGTAACAGCAGCATTAAAACCACTTAAAATTTCCAAATTCAGGTATATAAAATCAGCACTAAAACCACTTAAAATTCCCAAATTCAAGTATTTAAAAATCTGCTACTTTAGATCTAACATTAACATGCACAAACCCATTAAAGTGTTGCTAGAACACTGCTGCAGTAGCTCTTTCTTTGCTGCTGAAACGCTGTTGCCTTTCCCCATGAACGCCATTAATCTGATCTCAAACTCACAACAATAGGGTATATTGATCATCTCCAAAATAGGATCAATCCCAACAACATTCAGAACATCTCCGTGAACAGCCCCTGTTCTATCACCATTAGCAGCAGAACAGAGAAACCCATCTCAGCCGCAACCTCACAACCCCGCAACCGTTTATCAAACCCCAATGATCTTCCCAACAAATTGACACATAAAATCCTCTAACCAACCTGCCCAATAATTCCACAACCGCTACTCCAACACGCACAATTTATAACGACAGCCCACCGCAACAACAAACAGCCCGTCACTAAGTGCTTGACTCAAAGAATCACCAATTTCACGAACAGAATCCACATGTCCCACGCCTCTGCTCTTCCATTTCAACATCATCACTATCAGAATACTCCAAGAGACCCAATACCAAAAACTGCTCTTGGCAACGCTCCATAAATCTCTCTTCCTCTACCTCAACACGCAACCAACACCACTGCCAAACAATTGTTGCCTAAACCTGGAACCTCCTTCGCACCATTATACACACAGACATATACACATATTGCCGCACACCAACACGTACACATATACACACATATATATATATATATATATACACTTCTTCTTCTACTATTATTCTTATTCCTCTCTTCTACCTCTTCTCTCTCTTATTCTTATTCTTTCCCTCTCCTACATACTTTCCCTCTTCCAAGTTATGAATTATATATATATATATAGAAATTGACAGAATAAGATCACAAACTACAAATATGCATTCTACTGAAAACAATTCAAGATCATTGATTTAGTGAGGAAAAGGAAAAGGAAAAAAAAAAGACGTTAAAAAAGGATACCTTGAAAGCATCGCCCTCAAATCGGGTGCACACAATATCCCAGTCATCTACAGATACGCCATGGTAAGGATGTGAGCGTACATTAACTCCGGCATCAACCATTTTGTTGTAGTGCAAGTGCATTTCATACCGGAATTTTTTCAGAATTTTGGCAGACATTTTAGCTACGCAAAACTTCATATGCAAATTTTCAAGGTCTATGTTGAATGCCTCCCACAAATAAGAGTTGAAGGAGCAGATTTTTGATACATTAGAGTTGCATAATTTGACAAATATCTAGAGATCTGCAATGTTCTCAACGGTTGAGACAACAAATTCATTTATTTGAATCATTTTTGGAAGCAGTGAGTGGACAGAAACCAAAAACAGTTTTTATTGATCAATGTCAAGCAATGGCTAATGCATTTGAGTAGATTTTTCCCAAGGCACAATACCTTTGTATAACATAATTCTTATAATAATAAAAAATTAATTAGCCTTAAATCCCTTCAAAAGATATTCAATTATTATAGATATTCAAACTGGACATGCAAATCATATTTCAGCAAGAAAACCAGTAACAAGGCAAATAACTGAAAGTAATTGTGACAGACTGTATAAGGGCAAAGGGGCATACCCCAGAGACTTAAGGCGGTCCATCAAACTACGCCAAGAAAACCAGTAACAAGGTGAACAACAGAAAAAACAGCAGTAAGACAGCAACGTGGGAAATTTCGACCAAGAGTTTTTTTTTTTTTTTCAGGTAAGTAATTAATTCTATAAAAGATAATCAATATGTACAAAAGGTGGAGCAGAGCAATAAAAGGCAACTGCAACTAACATAAACTACCAAAAGGCAACAAGGAAAACTTTAGAAGTATAAGAACAAAGCAGAACAAAAGATTAAAAAGAGAAAAAATCTACAGTTTACCACAAAGAATCACCTCTAAGCAGTAGCAAAAATACAAATATCAGAATTAGGGAAGGGGGGGGGGGGAGAGTTAAACCATACTCCGTAAGGAAAATGATTAATGTTTTACACCTAAAGGATTTGAATAGCATAATGCAAACATTTGGGAAATTTGAAATACAAGGTTTTTACTGATTATGTAGGTGTGTTGGTTGTTACAGCCCATTCTCTCTCATCCAATGTTATCTTCAAAGCTCAAACTTCTTTTTCTTATTCTTGTTAATGGTGTAGATATTGAGAGAGACAGCAATATAAGGAAAGATCTGAAGGCATATATAAATCAAGATTAGAATAAGCTTTTTCTTAGTTGAAGGCTACAATATTTTTGCAGAGGAGGGAAAAACAGAGGCCCAAGAAAATGACCACTGCAAGATTCATCAAGTGTGTGACAGTAGGAAATGGAGCAGTAGGAAAGACATGCATGCACATTTCCTACACTAGCAATACTTTCCCTACGGTATGAATTTTATGATAATTCATTAGTGTCTGTCAAAAAGCAGACCTTAGCACAATAGTAAGATTGTTTCACTGTATTCTTGAGGTCACCGGGTAATTGAAACATTTAGGACAGAAACAATGATGCCTTTGGTCTCTCTCTCTCTCTCTCTCCATCTCTCCCTCTATGTTATTTCCTTAACTAGCTATATTTTCTCTTTGATAGGATTATGTTCCGAGAAACTCTTGAAATAACTTCTCACTATTTGACCTTTCATTGGGAGTATGTCCTGGGTATTACAAATTGGAAAACTTCTACTTATATTTCAGCATACTAATTATACATGCAAATCATGATGCTATACTTCAAAGGTAATCAGTTCATACCTCAAGTCGAAGGCGTAATGTTGTATTTTGAAAATCTTCCATCTCCTTCCACGTGGCTGCAGCAATTGGTGCATAGCATCGACAAATTATGCCGAGCTCAACCTTGAACATGTGCAAGTTATGTCCCACCGGTTGAGTGAGATCGGGTGGTATCACAGTAGTAGGCTTTCCTCCCATGAGTTGAGTGTATGACCTCAATTTGTTATTTTTGGCCCTCCCACGGCCTTTCCTTGTAAAGGTAGAACCTGGAGAAGAAAAATGAAATCATAAGTAGAAAGTGTAAAATATATAGAAAGTAAAAATATTAATCAAACTTAACTCGAATATTACCCTGATTTTGAGAACTTGATGTGGCAGCCATTGAGTTCGAGGAAGCACCATCACCATGTGTAGAAGCCATGCCAATAAGGAATGCTGCCCCATTAATAAACTTTTGAGTTACATGTCAAAATTCAAGACCTCTCTATTCAAACAATAAAGATGCCCTCTATTGATAAATCCATTAATTAAATGGACTGATACTAACTAACAGTTTAATATGGGAGCAAATACTGATTGTTGCAATATAATAGTTAGCTAAATATCACATTCATGTCACCCACAAACTTGTCCTTTTAGTCACAGTTTAACACTGAAGTAGCCTTTGGTTTAGGAAGAGAGAATAGGAATTTTACAGAGAGAAAGCATGAGAGAAAATAAAAATTAGGGACAAAATCATGAAATCCATATGGAGCTGCACTATATTTACATTCCAAAATTAGCGTTTTTACATTTCACTTTCTCTCCATCACTCATCTATATCAGTATCATCATGAGTTGACAACTGATCTTCTTCATCATTTCAATAATCTATCAATGTATCGTCATCTTCATCACTTGTATCATCATTGATGAAAGTAGCATCTGTCTGATTTGACTCCACATTGATGACAACCTGTAAAGTGTCAACTTGGAAAGCTTCAATGTCAGTCCTAATCCGAGATGATGATCCGGTCGCACTGCCATCAATTTCATTATCAATACCTTCAAAAGATCGACGACGTTGCAAATCCTCATAATATGCTGATTGTTCCTCTTCTTGGAATACATCACTCTCCACTAATCCATTATCTTCCTCGTTTACCTCTAAGAAATCGTAAATGTTTCTTGGCTTAACCGAATGAACAACATACCAATTACCCTAAAATTTCACATCCTTAAGGTAAAATACTTGTTTGACTTGTGAGGCTAACACATAAGGATCATTAGCATACCGTGTTCGAGCCATATTTACACTTGTGCAATAGGAATCTGTATGTATTCCAGTCTTTTTGTTCGCAACATCCCACCAATCACACTTGAACAAAAAAATTTGATTATCAAAGCAGTAACTTAGTTCAATAATATCTTTTACCACACCATAATATTGGATCTCCTTATCACCTTCATACACTGTCACAACCACGCCACTATTTTGAGTTTGACGATACTTTTCACGTTGAATTGTGTGAAACCTGAAACCATTCACGATACGACCAGTGTACCGCGTAATTCGTTTATCAGGACCACAAGCCAACGAATATAAGTCGTCATTAGCTTCCACGGCTTTTTGTTGGCGCAATAGTTCCATCTATACATAAAAGAAATAATACATAATCAAGAATAAAAGACAACATCCGTAATAAAAAAGACTACACTTCATAACCAAGTACATGAAAACTTACATGTGTTTGAAACCAATGAACAAATTGTTTTTCGTGCCTTTGTAGGACATTAACCATGCTTTCAGCTTCTAGCATTGCCATGTGCACCCTACATGTGTAGCGCATATTATTCAAATTGTCAAATGTGCATTCTATCCAAAATGAAAACTTATTTGTACGTAGTAGTGGGACATAGTTAATTTACTTGCGATATGAAGCGAGTTCAGCAGAATTATTCAGCATGTAATAATTCACTTTCTCGTATTCTGTTATATCCATATATTCATATGATCCTGAACCCATTGCTGGAACTGCCATTCTAAACGCAACAACTGAATGCCTAGATTGTTCCCATTGACCTCCATCATAATTCCGTTCTACACGATTGAATCTTGTTTCAATACCATCTATATACATTGAACAGAATGCAAGGCATTCACTGTCAATGTATGCTTCTGCAATCGATCCTTCGGGACGTGCTTTGTTGCGCACATATTGCTTTAGTGTCCGCAAGAATCTGTTAACAAGTAAAAATTAGACTTCTACCACCAAAAATCGTATCATACATATTTTAAATTATCACATTACCTTTCAATGGGAAACATCCATCCATCCATCGGTACTGGACAAGTCCACCAAGTTTTGCCTCATGTGGCAAATGAACAGCCAAGTGGACCATAACATCAAAGAATGTCGGTGGAAATATTTGCTCCAACTTACAAAGTATGACAATTATGTCCATTTCCATCTTATCTAAAAACTGCCTCTTCAATGTCTTTGAGCACAACTCCTTAAATAACAACCCCAATTCAATCAATGGAGTACGAACTTTATCCTCAAAATATCCACGTATAATGATTGGGAGCAGTCGTTGCAAAAAAACATGACAATCATGACTTTTCGTACCCGATATTTTACCGTCTGTTGCATTCACACAGCGAGAAATATTAGAAGCAAATCCTTTTGGAAACTTCACATCTTTAATCCAAGCACAAAAACTCTTTCTCTCATTAGCTGATAGTGTATAACACGCAGGTGGTACAATGAATTTATCACCATTCGGTAACAAATGCAATTCCTTTCGTATGTCCATTACCTCTAAATCCATGCGCGCTTCGATGTTGTCTTTTGTTTTCCCATCCAGGTTTAGCAATGTTCCCAACACATTCTCACAAATGTTTTTTTCGATGTGCATGACATCCCGGTTGTGTCGAAGCTTAAGAGTTCGCCAATATGATAATTCAAAAAATATGCTCCTCTTTGTCCAATTCAACTCTACATCGGTACGCTTTCTTTTATTATTTGTTGGTCCCTTTCCAAATAGGTTAGGTTGGAGATGTTCCAATTGTGCAAGCACCTCGTCCCCAGACAAATGCTTTGGTCCCAACCTACTTTCATTTTTTCCGTCAAAGTCATCCTTCTAACGTCTTCTCCAACTATGCATTCTTGGCAAAAAACGATGATGACACCTGAAACATACCTTTTTCCTATTCTTCAAATACATCGATCCAGCATCCTTATTACAAATTGGGGATGCCATATACCTTTTAGTGCTCCAACTTGACAAATTTTCGTATGCAGGAAAATCGTTAATAGTCCATAACACCGCTGCATGCAAACGAAAGGTCCGCCTTGTTAAAACATCATATGTATCAACGCCGTTCTCCCATAACTCCTTCAACTCATCTATCAATAGACGTAGATACACATCTATGTCATTTCCAGGTGATTTTGGACCAGGGATCAATAATGACATGAAAAGGAAGGGCTCTTTCATACACTTCCAAGGCATCAAATTATAAGGAATAACCAATACAGGCCACATGCTGTAAGCGTTGCTCATGTCTCCAAACGGATTGAACCCGTCACTCGCGATGCCCAGTCGGACATTGCGAGGATCCTGCGCAAACCAATGATATTCCTTGTCAAATTTCTCCCAAGCCAAGTTGTTTGCTGGATGTGTTAGAACATTATCCTTTGAAAGTCGTTTTTCTTTGTGCCATCTCATATCTCTAGCCATTTTTGTTGACATAAACAACCTTTGTAGCCTAGGTTTCAACGGAAAATATCGCAATACCTTTTAAGGAATCTTCTTACTCTTATCGGCATTAACTTTATACCTCGGCTCACCACATCGCGGACATTCAATTTCATTTTCGTGTTCTCCCCAAAATAATGCACAATCATTTTTGCATGCATGTATAGGTACATAACCAAGACCTAGTTCACGCTTATACTTCTTACACTCATAATTTGACTTCGGGAGCGTCTCGCCAATAAACAGTGCCATTTTAATCAATTCCAAAAGCATATCAAATGATTTGTTATTCCAACCGTTACTTGTTTTTGTATGCATCAACTTCATAAGGAACTCTAATTTTGAGAACTTTTTACAACCTGGGTAAAGTGGCATATGCAAATCGGTTGAAAATGCATCAAATGGTTATGGCTCCTCCCCCTCTACATTAGAATGACCATGACTACTACTTGTGTCCCCTTTCACATTTCTCTCAACATCAATTCTTCCTGCACATACGTTTTCCAACATTTCTCTCAATCCGTCACAACCTTGCTCACTAGAACCATCACGACTACTTTCATTATTCACAGTCATAACTTCAAATCTTTGCCAAGAAATACCGATCGGGTGTACCTCTTGTCCATTCCATGCAACTTCAAATGTGCTTTAACTACATTAATAGGTTCATAATACCTATTATTGCATTTCCTACATAGACATTTAATCCTATTGCCTCTATCTGCGCTCGGACGTGCATACTCAATGAAGTCTTTAATTCCTTTCATGTAACCAAGCAAATGTCTACCCGGAAGTTTCATCCAACTCTTATCCATGTTTGATCCCTACCACAATAAGAAGTAATCAATTAGTATTATACATGTGTATATGTTAGCTCGTTTCCATCAGTACACTAATTAAATGGCCACTGCCCTTATACTAAGAGGCCTCATCCAAAGCGGGCAATTTAAGATTCTGAACGAGTGATATCAATCCCATCACTAATTGCAAAGATGATTTATTCCCTCTGATTTGAAAAGTAAGCCTCAGACATGCGCAGGACAGTTAGCAAACCATCTATTTACCAAAGAGATTTAACTCATACAGCTAAAATTTCAACCCTCTCCAAGAATGTAAGAAATAAATAAACATCACTATTGTATAAAGATCCAGCATACATTCAAGTAAAATTGGAACAGTAAAATACATAAGTATTGGAGTCCAACAACTTACTTTAGAGTATCATGACTACTTTACAGTAAATGTCAGTAAATAGGGGAGAAATAAATACTATAATAGACTTGATGGTTGATAATGATCAATTGCCATGTCCATATAAAGGTGACAGTATATAAGTAAAAGCTTCAAACTCTACATTGATGGTTGATAATGATAAACTTGATAGGCACCAAGTAAAAATATTTTCAAGCCTAGAATCCTTAATTTTGCACTGATGCTCTGTAGACTTGCTAATGTTACATGAATATAAACAAGCTTGAAAATATTTTTTTCAATGTTTTTTTTTTTTTTTTTTTTTGTGAATATTCACCAACAAAAATAGGAGAAGACACACAACATAACAGAAAAACTAAAAGTGCCTCTTGTGTCATTTGGAGTCCAAGATTTTGTAGTTGAAAAACATATCAGTAAGTATATTCAAGCTTAGTGTTTACAGAAGCATGCAACAACAACAACAACAACAAAAAATAAAAATGAAACATCTAACAATTAAAGTTGGGGGAGGCTGCTATAAAAATAAAAATAAAAATAATTTCTGACTATTAACACCTAACTATGGGTTCAAATTATCCTGTGATATTTGCCATCTATTCATATTTCCAGGACCTGCATTCATTTTCTATTTTTTTCCATTTATTTATTATTTATTATTGATTTATGTGGTTCTTCCACAAAATCATATCAGTATAAAATATTTCTTTGACCACAATATTTTTTTGGTTGATATTTTATACTTTGGGTATTATATGACATGGCAAGCATCACCGTCTACAGAATCTGAAAGCATAATCTTTTGTGATCCGTATAAGCCCTAATATCAACTGTTAGTAGATGAACCATCACCACAACTAGAAGCCAAATCCTAACCAGCAATTGAACAAATCATTGTTTCAGATTTGCAAACCCAACCAAAAGAATAAAGTTATGATATGATAAATAAGAATGTGAAATTGAAACAAAAAGAAATTTACAAGATCCAAGATACCCAACTCATTAATGGAAAAATCCTAAATCTTAGAGAGAAAAATACTGATCTCACTATCTGTACATTCTTGTAGATGAGATAGGTGGCTGGACAATACAAGAGGCTTCTATTCTGCTTTTACTTTTGTAGAGCTACTCTGCAAAATGGTATCCAAAGTAGATACAGCTTCCAGGATATGTTTCCCTTTGTTCAACGTAACATAAGTTGCGCAGCCAAAGCACGGTGGGAAGTTTCTCTCAGGATCAACGAGAGACCAGAGGCGCAAGACAGAGAGAGGTACGTGAGAGATCGGAGATCGGCGAAAGGTTGGAGATCGGCGAGAGGTTAGAGATCGGATATCGGCGAGAAACAGAGAGAGGTACGTGAGAGATTGGAGATCAGTGAGAGGTTGGAGATCGGCGAGAGGTTAGAGATCGGTGATCGGTGAGAAACAGAGAGAGGTACGTGAGAGATCGGAGGTCGGCGAGAGGTTAGAGATCGGCGAGAGGTTGAGATCGGAGTTCGGCGAGAAACAGAGAGCGCGCGAGGTTTCGAGAGTGGCGCGAGGTTTAGAGTGGCTAGACAGATCGAGGCGCCAATTTGGAGCATCATAGGTTAGTTCCGACGAATATATTAGTCGGAACTAATACAATGATCCGTCCGTACTGTGGTGTTCTTATTTCCAACTGAAGATGTCGTCGGTAATATTGCTAAGTTCCGACGCATACCAATCTGGTCGGTAATTTTTAAGTATTTTCGACTAGTAATAGCGTCGGAAATAGGCTTTAATTAAATAAGGTTATTTTCGACTGATGTAATGGTCGGTTATAGTTATTATCTCCGACATGGAATATTATGGTCAGTAATCTTTAAGTATTTCCGACCACTTATAGCGTCAAAAATATGCTTTAATGAAATATGGTTATTTTCGACTGATGAAAGGGTCGGTTATAGTTATTATTTTCGACACGGACTATTATAGTCGGTAATAGTTAAGTATTTCCGACCACTTCTAGCGTTGAAAAAGCCTCCGTCGCCCTTCCTCATCATTTCCGACATTTAATTTATTTTCATCGTAAATAGTTAGTTTAACCGGCGAAACTATTACCGACGGTTAATATGGCGTCGGAAATAGCTTGTTTTCTTGTAGTGCAATGTGATAATGGTGGTGTTGTGACCATCTGGAAATAGAGGGGGTGGTGGTGGTGGTGGTGGACCGAAGTGCAGTGGCAGAGTGATGGTGTTGATGGTGGTGGAATGATATTTTGGTTCTGGCAACACTTGTATGTATCTGGAATGGAGTCAGTAATTTATTTTATGAGGCAAATTTTGGTTAAATATTTGATTATAAATTTAAAATTCTAAAAAGTATACAAACTATATATTGATTGATAATTATTTTTAAATAACTAAATTTATTAATATATAGAAACCTACAAATGATACAAGAAGTTCAATTTTTTTTTAAAAAAAAGAGACATTTAAAAAAATCTTAGACTCTATAAAAAAATCGGTAAAAGTCTCATCAAGTGGTCAATTTAAAATTAAAATATCGTTAAATGTAAAAAGAAAATTAGACTGAAAAGAGTAAAAATATAACTTAAAGAGGCATATTAAAAAAATCGAAAAGTATTAAAAGATTAGGTAAATTACACTAACTTTTCTAGAGATTTTTAATAATTATACTGATATCACTTGAGGTTTTTAAAATTATACTAACTTCTCAAATTTTATTTGACAAATTACAAATACTCATTTTATTTGACAAATTACAAATACTCCTTCCAATCAAAATTTTTTTTTTCTTTCAAATTGACAAAACTATTCATTTCATATATTTTTTAAACATTTTTTCAATTTGACCCTTTTTTTTTTTGGACTTTCAAATAAATATTGATTAAAACCTTAACATTATTTTTATATAAAATAAAAATAAGTTATTTACCTTAAAATTTATTTTTTTATGAAATAAAAAAAGTTCTTTAAAAAATAGATCTAGGATTTTTGTAAATGTGGAAATTATTCATTATATTTAGGATATTCTACTAGTATTCAAGAATTTTTTTACTGGAGATAGATTTGAGGTTCATTAGTTTGATAAAAATATTGAGAAAAAAAATTTTAAAATTTGGTACAAGGATTTGAAGCAGTGGAATTATGGTTGAAATTTGATATGATTTTAGTAATAATTGAATTTTCTAATAAAAATTAGTTGAAACAGTGCACTGACTAATAGGAAGTTTTAATGATTGAATAGAAAATGAAATTTGTAATAATATATGAAGAGGAATTTAAAAATAAGAAGTTTTAATGATAATTTACAAATGCCACCATTCCACCACTAACACCTACCACATCATCATGGCCTAACCTTTCACACTTGTAAAATCCATATCCATTATTGTTGCTACCCATCACCAACATTGTCAATATTATTTCCAGTTGTCACCTCAAGTCATAGTCATTGCCACCACTCACGGCGGCGAAGGCACATTGGGGTTTTGGAGGCAATAACTCTTTAAATATTTAAAATTTTGATTTTAACAGTTAATTTTTTTATAATATTTCTTCTCAAATTAGTAGTTTTTTTCTCCAAATTTTTTATTTTTATTTTTTACAGAAAAAATTCCCATAAAATTTTATTTATTTTATTTTTACCTCTAAAATAAATAATCTAGAACAATCGCTGACCACCAGCTACCCCCGTCCCTTACATCACCATTTTTAACACCTTTCGTAACTACTATCCCCATCTTTGCCTCTTCTATCAACACGAGGGTTAGCTCCATTATTAAGCCCCCCCCCCCCCCCCCAAAAAAAAAAAAACCAATGGCTTTAGCCCATTAATAAAGAAAGTTCTAAATTTTAATAGATAGTATGATCCAAATTAGAAGTATAATGTTCGTGAAATTCTAATCCAAAAAAGAAAAAAAAAAACCCCATAAACAATAAAAAAAAAAGTACAATTATATTAGTTGATGTTGCTCTTTTTTAATGGGAAGGCTTCCCGTCCTTAGTTACCTATCAAAAACTTGGGATCAGAAGGTCAACGAGAAGGCTCCGGTTGTAGCCATTCTGATGATGAAGTCAATAAATAAATCAAAATAGTAATTCAAAAGTAGAATTGAACATAAATTGAAAACATACCTTATGACTTTATTTATAGGTTGTAAATCTCCTAAGTTGAGTAGGATTAGGAGTCGCGATAATAGAGATTTGAAGATATCCTGAAGATAGTAGTTTCTATACTGAACTTTGTTTCCTTATTCTAAAGTTGGTAGGATATGAAAGGCAATGATAAGTTCTAAACCCATTACTTCTAAACCCTCCGTGCCTGGTTGACTTGGATAAAACAACCCTCCTATGGTCTGTACCCTAAAAAGCTCATTATAGACACATGCCACGCCCAGGATATAGTTGTCAAATTATGGTATATCAGTTACTCCCTCCCGAGCCTCTGATCTATGGCATACTTAGAGCTGAGGTTAGGCTTTTTGATACATTACACGCGTGCCAGTCATAAATGCGTCGCTCTGCATTCCGAGGAGACAACCGTTGAAGTGACATTTATTGCGTTAGGCATCTATTGGGATTACGAGACCATCATTGCCTTAACCTTCATGGTGGTTCAAAAGCAGAGGCTTCTCACGTCAACACCTGTTGGATCCTTATAAAAAGGGGAGGAACACATCACTATTCCCCATTTCAACACTTGTGTCCAGTTTGATATCTTTGTGTTATATCTAACTTTAAAATAATTTCTCTAATATCCAGACCAACAAAAAACCATAAGTTTTCGAAGGACTCCAAAGTACTTATAAGGCATTTCAGGGATCTAAATAACAAAATATACATATTCATAACACTTGTAAATAACACAAGGATTTTTTAAGCGTCTGCGTACTGATAAAATAGAGTATACAGACCTACAACACTTGTAAATAATACAATGTCTTCTTAGAGGAATGTATAGTTAAAAATAGACCAGACTCATAGCACTTGTACTGAGTACAAAGCTTTTAGAGCTCTGTACATTAATAAAATAGATCAAACCTATAACACTTGTAATAAATACAAGACTTTTAAAGGTCTGCCATAGGACATGGTTTGTCCCAACCCGAAATTCACCCTGTGCGGACCTCGTATCGCGACCGCCACCCTTCGGCCCGAGGGCCTAAGGGCAAGGCTTACATAAGCAACAGTATCGGACGGCAGTGCGGGGTATGTTTGCGGAAGCGTGAAAATTTCTTTTTTTCTTTTCTCATTTTAAATCTTTCGCACAACTGCTCGGTACTATCGCTTTTCATAATGGTACACATGATTATACATTCAGAGCATAATTAAAACTTAAAGGCTTTATAATTAATACATGTTTAACTGCCGTATGGGCTTAATACATAACAGTTCACTACTTCCTAATACAACAGTTACTACTAAAAGTCCATGGCATTCTACAAAAGAAACTACTTAAATAATCCCTCCAAAAGAAAGCGGCTAGGTTTATCATCATCGTCGTTAATATTAAGACTGCCGTGGGGGGCGGATAAAAATCCGGGTAAGCTAAACTAAGCTTGTGAGTAATTCCAGCATTCGTCATGGGGTTTCAATTGGTAGTGGTTTAGTACATGAGAGTTTATAAAAGACTCACCACCAATTGCTCATATTTTTGAACACAGAATTTATGCATTCTTTGAAACAGATAGTTTTGAAACATTTAGAGTATTCAAGCTAAACACGTACTTCTTCAAATAAAGTATATGAACTTTAAAACACGTAGACATGCATAGAAAAATGAGAGTAAAACTTGCTTTCATTTTCACATGTGTCACCTTATCACTTTCGTTCGTAGAATCCGTTTCGAACCGGACTTTAGTCTTACTACAATGGAGATATCTCATGCCTGGGGGATTAAATCCTGCTACCTGGCATTTTACGTGTCACAGTTGAATTTCAAAGAAACTCAACGTCGCATGTAGTGCTTATGCACGAGTTATTTTGCATTATCAGTGGCAATAGGAGGTATAAAACACTTACAAATAGATGCAATTTAAAAGCATTAAAACATGGCCTCCTTGTAGTTGGATTTTAAAACATATAACATATAACTTCTTCAATAGAACTTCAAATATTTGGAATAAGCAAATTCAACACATTTAAAGAAATTGGCATTTTACTTAGACATGCTAAAATATTTTTAAGGAAAACTGTAGTAGAAACCATTCACCAAGAATGTCACAATAGAGTTTATAAGAACAGAATAATTTAAAATTGAATTTGATATTCACATCTTCAGATATTTTGAACTTAAAACTTATTCAAATCTGTGGAGTTAAATCTCCACTTCAAATGTAGGGTTACTCATCTTATACTTTTAAGTCGGCTCTACTGTGCTGCTTTTCCTTTCCCTTTCCCTCTTTTCAACCTAAAATATTTTAAGAGAATCTCATAAACTTCATGTACATTCAAATCAACTTGTCGTTTAAATCTATCCTTAGACTGTATAGGCCTAACTAAAAGAAATTAGCCTAATTATAATTGTACTACATATATAGTTTCTTCACGTACTTTAATGATAAATAAATATTACCTCCGAAGCCATTCACTTAAGGTTTCAGTGTTTTCTTGTCCCTTAATTTTCGCTTCAGCAAATTGTGCCTTCGTTGGGGTTCTATACATGAACGACCTAATTGTAACGATTTCACATGTCTTAGCGATCCGGATTTTATTGGCAATTATCTTTTGTTGCCATAATAAATCTTCCATAAAAGCTTCTTGCGTTTTATCCATACCGATTACTTGAGCTTTAACCTATAACACAATTTAACGCGTTAGAGATTAACTTTCATTTTAACTATACTCTTCTGGTAGCTCTATAAATTTTAAGTTTAATTTACTTACTTCACATGTTCACGTGTCATGTCTCCTCATATTTCATTTCAAATATGTACCGTACTATTTAGTTTGGTACCTCGGTAGTGTACTAATGTATAGTCACCTAACTTATGCTATTCATCAAATTTTATGTCTCTTTATTTTAGACACTTCTTTTAGTTAAATAGACTCTACCATTGAGTCTGGCACTTCGAAGAAAGTCAATTTAGGCTTTCGCGGAACTCTGTTTGGGTTTGGTAACAATAGGGGTATTTTAGTCATTTAGCATTTTTACGGGTCTTTAATTTTTCAGGACCTCATCTCATGACGTGGACCTCACCATTGGACTCAGGAGGTCCGAGATAGTAAGAATGTGTATGACTTGTCAAGTTTGGACAACAGGCCATTTCGTCATTATTTAATTTAATTTAATTTAATGTAATTCATACATATTATATATATTTTTGTGAGAATAATTGGCACGGGATTGTCCTATCAAATTGGTTTACACGCTTCACAAGCTACCCCTTGGTCCACTATTCGAATCCCCCCAAGTGTAGCGCACCTTTTTATTTTCTAATTTTAATTATATATATATATTTCATCCATTCATATACCACAGGACACGCGTGTCCAAGTGGATAGGGCTTGGGTTGGTTCGTAAGGTCTGGGGTTCGAGTCACTGGGCTACAGCCCCTTTCATTTTTCTTGATTTAATTGGGCCAAACGACGGATAATGCCCCTAAATCGGGACAAGTTATCCTTGTCCGTGTGTAGTTTACTAAATTGGGCCATATACGCTTAACCAAACAGGTTGGTTTAGGGTTTTATAACCCTAATTCAAAACGACGTCGCCTCAGTTATGCGGTAGCCCTACTCTCGTCTTAACACGTGTCCGAGTCAACACGCTTAATTCGAATCGAGTTGGCGAGTTGACTCATCGTCTTCTTCATCGACCTACCACTGTTGCCTTAAAATCCCGAACTCCATTTCTTTCAATTTTCGTGAAGTTTGGCTCGATGGAACCCTACTGTTTTCAATCTAAAACATCTCTAAGGTATCAAGGACTATTTTGCCATTCGTTTGAGGAACCAAACAGGTCTCATTAGCTCAGTTAAAGGTTTGATAATCAAACCTGCACTTCGGTCGTATATGCTTATTTTTTAGCCAAATCCCATGAGGTTTGTTCTATTGTGATTTATTTTTCATAGGGTTTCATTTTTCATTCACAAAAGTGGGTTTTATACTGAGTTTGAGAGGTTGGGCTTCAAACTCGACACCTGCAACTTGATGTTTGGAAGTCTTGCCTTATGTTTCTTGGTCGCGGTCACATGTTTTTGAGGTGCTTGTAGGGTCTAGTTAAGGTCTCAATACACCAAAAATGGTTTGGTTTCAATGGTTTCAGACCTGCTCTAAGCAAGGTCCTTCCATGGCTGCTCTTCATGGGTTTGATGTTTTAGGGCTGTTTTAAGATCAAATTTTCTTGCCTCATTCAAGTTTTCATACTTTAGATATCATGCATGCTTAAGAAAACTTAAAACAGCTTATAAATATACAATTATCTTAGAGAGAGAAGATCTTGGGTTTTGATGTTTTTACCTAACAGGTCTGAGAACTCAGCTCTCTTCCCTTCTCTGTTACTCCCTTCTTCTTCTCAGAACTCTCTCTCTCTCTCTCTTTCTCTCTCTCTCTGTATGACTGAATGGTGTGTGGCGTGTGTATATAATATGTATATATGTATATAAATATATACATGATTATTACATTTCTGGTTGCCCCAACCACTAGTTACTCCCTTTGCTTGCTGCAGCATCTCAAATGAGTGTTTCTCCTTACTGTTTTGGGGCAGGCCATCATTTGGTCGTGTGTGTGTATCTGTCTATATATATATATGTATATATATATATATATGATGCTGCACTTTTTGACTCGCAATAAATCTGAGCCCCGCGACCTGTAGAACACTCAACAAGGATAATCAGAGTACCACCGGATTGGCTCTGGCGGTAGCCGCTCCGATGCTTAAGTAAGTAAATAGAATTGAAAGACTGTATTGAAAGCCAAAGAATGAGCATGAAAATAAAGCGTACCTTTAGGGTTTAATTTATAGACCGTGGCCTTCCTAAGTTGATTAGGATTCGGAGCCATGAATACAGGGATTTAATCATTGGAGATTGCAGTTACCTTGTGGAGTATTGTATCGTTGATAGAGATAATCATAGATAGTAGTTTCCTTGTTGTAGACTGTTTCCATGTTGAGGACGGTTTCCATATTCCTTGCTTGGCAGCTGTTAAGGAAACCATAAGGTCGGAACCATCCGAAATAGTCAGTGAATATTGCAGAGACTAAGCTCTGTAGGATAAATATATGAGAATGCCTTGGAGGCTCCGCTAGCTCGGTATGACCGAGTTTATTGGCTCTGTGAAATATATATATATATATATATATATATATATATATATATGAGAATGCCTTGGAGGTGATGATTGCTCTGTATGACCGAGTTTATTGGCTTTGTAAGTACACGTGTCTCAAGATGATTGGTGTGTCTGTTTGTGGTATATCAGCTACTCCCCCCCGAGCCTTAGTTAGGAGCTAGGGCGTAACTAGGGCTATGGGCTTTATGAAGAGTCGCACGCTTCGTCTCTCTACTTTTGGAGCGTCGGTTTAGTGGGTTATTTATTGCCCAGCCGATGCTTGAGGGGCCATCATTACTTTCAACCGTTGTGTCGAATCGTCTTGGGGGGCTCACATTTTGAATGTGTATATAAGAGGGGGAAAGGACTTTTATGCCTTTCTTATGCACCTGCTTCTACAGTACCGGAGACTGCCACCGCCAATTGACATATTTCAAAGGTTGAAGGATATCCGGTGTCTATAGTCTTTCTTGATTTCAGGTTTGATCTTAGCCCCTTTTACGTTCCCTTTCATTTGCTTCGTTGCTCTCTCGTGTTCACCATGTCTGGCTCTAGGTCACCCTCTGGTTTGGATAGTTCTGCTAGGGCCATTCAACTTCAACTTGTGAATCTCCCCTCTACTGATGAAACTGAGAATAGACTGATAGAGCCCCCATCTAGTCCGGGGGTTAGGATAGTCGATGCATTTGATGAGCCCCCGAATAAGGCTGGTGAGACCTCTGGTCGATCTGGCCATAGAGAGGAGGGCGAGAGTGCCATCACTGAGAAAATGTTGTTAGAGTTGTGGGAGAAGTTCAATCTCCCTTCAAATGTTACTTTCAGGGTCCCGGACCCTCTGGATCGCCCATGCAATTTTAGAGAGGGGGAAATCTATGCCTACTTGGCCTGGTTTGAGATGGGACTTACACTCTCCCTTCCTGACCTTGTAAAGCAATTTTTTCGTTGGTTTAACCTTTTTCCTACTGACTTGAACCTTAATAGTTGGAGACAGCTGTTAAGCTTCATAGTGTTGGGGCATATGAATAACGTCGATGTGTCCCTCGACCTGATCCGTAGTAATATGGATCTAAAACTCATGAAAGCGGAAGGCCTTTACTATATGTCTTTTGATAGTGGGTTCAGACCCCTTACCTCCGTACCATCTTCTAACAAAACTTGGAAGAAGTGGTACTTTTTCATTGAGGGAGGTTAGGAATTCAAGGACTTTCAAGGCCAAGCCTCAGCATTCCCTCGAACCACTAGGCCAAAGGGTGAGACCCAATTCTTCCATGGCTGCTTTGACTTTGCTTTGTGTGTCAATTGCCAAGCTGATTGATCTCTGTACTTGTTTTACAGTTAGGGGTACGTGTAAGAGACCGGCCGTTTCTCTTGTGCTTTAGGCGCAGTACAAGAAGCTTTTACAGCCCAGCAACCGGGATCATTCTTCCATCGTCAACCGCGACAAGCTGATGGCTGCCAGGGGTAGTGTCGAGGAGATTGCAAATAATATGATGGCACGGTGGGAGACCGAGCTATCTTCGTCTATTGCAGTGGGGGAGGCTTCTTCCCTAGTGGTCCCTCCAGTCCAAAAAAGGCGGAGGTTAGTTTCGATCTCCCCTGAGCCCACTGAGGGGGAGAGAGAGACTCTTGCCCCCATCTCGGTGGTTCCCCCAGCCCCGTCTCAACGATCGGGCAAGGGGGCGTCATCCACGGTGGCCCCTGATGCTACTAGTCAAGGGGCTAAGAAGATTCTGAGGGATTTTTGGGCCAAAGGCTCAATCAAACTCAAGCCCCAAAAGTCGGAGAAGCTTCTTGTTGACCTGGCTTCTTTCTAGGTTAAGGTGAGTTCGTTGGGCCCTTATCTCTTTTTCCTTTTTTCCAAGTGTTTTGGCTGGTATCAAACTGTTTATTTTGTATATTGCAAACCCTGCACACTCTTTCGGCTCTGACGGAGGTCTCTCCCTCTTCGGAGGAGTTTGACAAACTTCAGGCCAAGCTGGACGAGGTCAGACTTCAGCTTGGTACTGCTAGGTCCGAAGCCCACGACTCAGTAGAGAAACTGAAGGAGTCGCAGAATTCTCTGGTCGTCCTAGAATCAGAGAAGAACCTTGCCGTTCAGCAGGCCAGGAGACAGAAGGCAGAGATAGATAGCATGCGGTATCAATACCGTCAAAAGCTTGACGACGCCGTGGATCAGGCCTTGATGGATAATGAGGTAGAAATGAGGTCGGAGCTGGAAGGGATGGCCAATCGCCTGATTACGTTTGGCTTTAACAACTTTCGATCCTGGCTCCTTGCCAAGTTTCCTGACTTTGATGTCTCCTCAATTGTGCCACCTGGATCTGATCCTTCAGAGGCTGTTATCTAGAGTGAAGTGGCTGATGTCCTCCCTACCGATCGCACTGAAGTGGTCGTCCCGAGTGAGATGCAGAAGAAAGGCATAAAAGTCATTTCCCCCTCTTATATACACATTCAAAATGTAAGCCCCCCAAGACGATTCGACACAACGGTTGAAAGTAATGATGGCTCCTCAAGCATCGACTGCGCAATAAATAACCCACTAAATCGACGTCTCCAAAAGTGGAGAGACGAAGCGTGCGACTTTTCATAAAGCCCATAGACCTAGTTACGCCCTAGCTCCTAACTAAGGCTCGGGGGGGGGGGGGGAGTAGCTGATATACCACAAACAGACACACCAATCATCTTGAGACACGTGTATTTACAGAGCCAATAAACTCAGTCATACAGAGCAATCATTGCCTCCAAGGCATTCTCACATATATATATATAAATATCTCACAAAGCCAATAAACTCGGTCATACCGAGCTGGCGAAGCCTCCAAGGCATTCTCATATATTTATCCTATAGAGCTTAGTCTCTACAATATTCACTGACTATTTCAGATGGTTCCGACCTTATGGTTTCCTTAACAGCTGCCAAGCAGGGAATAAGGAAACCGTCTTCAACACGGAAACAGTCTATAACAAGGAAACTACTATCTATGATTATCTCTATCAATGATACAATACTCCACAAGGTAACTGCAATCTCCGATGATCAAATCCCTATATTCATGGCTCCGAATCCTAATCAACTTAAGAAGGCCACGGTCTATAAATTAAACCCTAAAGGCACGCTTTATTTTCATGCTCATTCTTTGGCTTTTAATACAGTCTTTCAATTACGTTTACTTACTTAAGCATCGGAGCGGCTACCGCCGGAGCCAATCCGGTGGTACTCTGATCATCCTTGTTGAGTGTTCTACAGGTCGCGGGGCTCAGATTTATTACGAGTCGAAAAGTGCAGCATCAGTTTGAGCGGCTACCGCCAGAGCCAATCCGGTGGTCCTCTGATCATCCTTGTTGAGTGTTCTACAGGTCGCGGGGCTCAGATTTATTGCGAGTCGAAAAGTGCAGCATCAATATATAATAAGTATGTTATAATTATTCTATTTTATTTTATTATTTTTTTTTCTAGAACATTCATTGCATATACATATACATATTTCATGTGTATTTTATAATTTTTTTTCCATATAATAATAATATTATTATTGCTTAATTTATTTACGAAATGTTCATGCCTAAATCTTATACTCGTATGAAGGATCGGCGGTTGACGTGAAAACATATAATTACTACGGAACCAACAAGTTAGTGATTGCAACGAAAGTGATGTACAGTCGTCCTGGGTTTTCAAGACTTCTACTAAAAGTCCATGTGTTGGGGTTTGAAACCGACCTCGTTACTTAAGGTCTCAATCACTAGTTTATAATCCACGACTTAATGATCCCTAATTCAAATCAAGGTGTTACATGGTTAGTTTGGGCAATAAAACACAACCAAATGGCAAACAAAAAGATATATATACCAATAGCCAATCATAAAGGAAATAGATCAACAAGATGACCCATGGGTCCGAAAGGCATATCTCAAAGTAGTTTGAACAAAATGATATAAATAGTTTAGTAATTCTGTAATATCCCGACCCGGGATACCGGGTCATATGACACGCATTACGAGATTAACAAAAATAATTAATTAAAGTATAAGAAATGTTTATGTTAAGTATAAATTAAATATTATATGTACGTGTATGAAATGAAATATGTATGTATATATATATATATATATATATGAAAGCAAGTATGTATATGAATAAAGTAAAAAGTAAATAAGTAAATATATGAAATTGTGAACAATGGTGTGAATGGGTGTGAGTGTGTGTCGGCTGGTGTGTGTGTGTGTGTCGTCAAGTATATATGTGTGTATATGTATATGTATATATTATATGTAAAAATATCATGCAACATTAATGTAAAGCAAAGAAATTGGGAAGAACAAAATTTATGAGATGTGAGGGCTAGTGTAGGGCTACGAATAAGAAAGAGGGAGAGAGAGAACAGTAGAGAGAGAGGTTTCTCTCTTTAAAAGCAAAGCATGCAAAGCATGCTTGCTTGATACGGAAGAAATCAAAAGAGGGAGAAACTGAGAAGTTAAGGAAGGATTCAAAGCAAGAAGAAAGGAAGGAAACCGAAGGAAAGAGGTGAGAGAACACAAAATCTGTATTTTCTCTCTCTAAAAGTTAAGCATGAATATAAACTGTTTTGAGTAGTTTATGTATGTAGGATGTTAAATATATGTTTACAAGTTCATTTAGCACGAAATATAGCCTTGAAAACACTCAAAAATACCAAACCCAGAAGCTACGGCCATGGAAGACCTCGCTTGAAGCAGGTCTGAAACCATTACAACCAAACCAGTTTTGGCTTATTAAGACTTCAAATATAGATCAAGAGGGTTCTAAAAATCCTGATGCGTAATCATGAAGCTCAAAAATCGACCCTTGAATGTTAACTTGCAGGTTACGGGTTGTAAAACCCAACCTTTTAACTTGCACCAAAACCTACTTTTATGAATGAAAACTGAATCCCCATGAAGAGGGGATCAAAACAAGCTAAACCCTATGGAAAATAATCAAGAAATAAGCATTTACAAACGATGTGCAGGTCTGGTTATCATGACTGGAACCGAGCACCTAAGCTAGATTCGAAGCTCTAAATCAATGTAAGAATGTGCCTTAAGTTCATATGAGAAGTTTGGAAAAGAAAACAGAGAAAATAGGTTCTCAAAATGCCACGAAATCAAACTGAAAAAAATTAGGGTTTCGGATGAACAGTGTCGACCTTCGTGGGGAAGATGACACTGTTCGGGTCGGGTCGGATTCGGTTACGGGTCCGGGTCGAACCAGATCCAACGACTCAGGTTTATTTAAACGGTAACGTTTTGGTTTTAATTTTAAAACATTAGGGTCAGCCACATGTGGCAAACCGACTAAACTGGTTGGTTTGTAAACGGACCGGACCGGTTCACTTGGAATTAAACCAAACCCACTGGTTTTCTAATTTATTTAAAATTAAATAAACCAAACCTTTTGTTATTTACGGATTTACCCCAGAATTTCTAAGAAATTCTACTATGGCCCAACTAAGGGAAATCTTATGCAATTAGACCCCTGGAAAAACAATTAAATAATTAAATAATTAATTTAATTATTTAATAAATAAAGTTAAATTACTATTTTGCCCTTGGGTCATAAATAGAGCAAATGAAATCCAAATTAAATATATGAATAGTGTATCCTTACTATTTTGGATATTCTGAGACTAATGGTAGGGTCCATTTTACGAGACGGGGCCCGAAAAATAAAGACACGTAAAGGGGTAAATGACCAAAATACCCCTTGTCCAAAATTAACAAGTGATTATTGTATTCTTACTATCTCGGACCTTCTGAGTCCAATAGTGAGGTCCACGACACGAGATTAGGTCCGAACATAAAGACACGTAAGGGAGTAAAATGACCAAATTGCCCCTAGTGCCCTAAAAGCCAAATTAAAACCAGGAAAGGTCTAAATTGACTTTCTTTGACATCCCGGACTCAATAATGGAGTCCAAATTACGAAACGAAGTACAGAAAAATAAATGACCATTTTGTCCTTTTACATATAACAGTCCGAATTAAATGTTAGGAAAGCCTAAATCGACTTTCTTCGACACTCCGGACTCAATGGTAGAGTCTATTCGACCAAAAGAAATGTCTAAAATAAAAAGACGTAAAATTTGTTGAATAGCATCTGTCAGATGACTATAAATTAAAGTAATGCCAAAGTACTAATCTACGGCGTATACGAGGACATGAATTACGAAAAGACACGACAACACATCAACCTTAGAATAAAATTTCTAACTCATAAGTTGTTCTTAGGTGATAATTATGGAAGCACAACCACAGAAGTTCACAATCATGAACAAGGCCCAGAGGGCTAAGGATCCGAAACAACAAGCCTTTATGCAAGACCTGTTATGGCAGCAAAAGGTGATTGAGAGGAAAATAAGAATTGCCAAATCCACTGAGGTGATTTCAGTCTGGCCCTTTATGCACAAATCGCCCACAAAGGCGATAATTGTCGAAGCTAAGCTGAAAAAACAAGAAGATACTAAGACTCTGAATGAGTGGATTCAAAGGATAAGGAGGAGTAGGAAGAAGAGTAAGCTTCTCAATAAGGCCAGGTTAACGCACGAGGTGAGTAACCCTGTATTTGAAGTGGAGATTTAACTCCATGGATTTGAAAAGGTTTTAAGTTCAAAAGATACGAAGCATTTAAATTCCAAATTCAGTATATTACATGATCGCAGTTTTAAATTATTTCTGTTCTTACAAACCCTATTATGACATGCTTAGTAAATGTTTTCCTTACAGTTTTCTCAAAAATGTGTTTCCAGCATGTCTAAGTTAAAATACAAATCTTGTTAAATATTCTGAGTTTGCCTATTCCAAGTATACGAATGTTTATCACGAAGTTATGAATGTTATGTTTTAAAGTACTCACGAGAAATATCTATTTGACATACTCATATGTTAAATGTATTTGAAATGCAAGATAAATAATAAGCACATAGGTAGTGAGAAGGGTTGTACGGAACCCAACGGACCTATCATGTGAGATGCCCGGTAGCAGGATCTAATCCCCCAGGCAAATGAGATATCTCCACGTATATGTAAAATGAGAGTCTGGTTCAAAACGGATTCCACTAATGAAAGAGATAAGATGACAAATGAGTTTGAGAATGGAAGCAGGTTTTACTCTCATTTTCAATATGCATATGTTTTGAGTTTTATATACTCTATTTAAGAAATACATGATATGTTATATGTTTTGAAGTTCATATGTATAAGTTTAGCTTGAATACTTTAAATGTTTCAAAGCTACCTGGTTTATGAAATGCATATGTTTCGAGTTATATACTCTATTTGACGAAGTACGAGTTTAGCTTGAATACTTTAAATGTTTCAAAGCTATCTGTTTTAAGAAATGCACATGTTCTATGTTCAAGTATACGAGCAATTGGCAGTGAATGTTTTACAAACTCTTATGTACTAAAAACCACTGCTAATTGAAAACCCCATGACGAATGCTGGAATTGCTCACAAGCTTAGATTAGCTTACCCGGACTTTGTTCGGATCCCCTTTTCAGGTAATTCACAACAGACAGGGTCTCGAGGACGATGGTGATGATTCTAGCTGTTTTTGGGGAGATATGTTTAAGTAGTTTCTTTTGAGAAACCTATGAACTCTAGTAGTACATTTTGTATTAGTAGACAATGTAAGAATATGTATTAAGCCCTCAGGGCAACCGAACATGTTTTGTATTAATGTTATAAGTCCTTAAGTTTTAGTTATACTCTGAATGTGTAACCATGTATGCTATGTATGGAGCGGCAGTGCCGGACGGATGTGTGTAATTTAAAAATAAGAAAAGAAAAGAAAAAGTTTTTCACGCTTCTGCAAAATGCATGTCGCACATCTATTCGATACCGCTGCCTATGTGAGCCTTCGCCCAAGGGTCCCCGGGCCTGAGGGTGGCGGTCGCGATGCGAGATTCGCACAGGGTGGGTTTCGGGTCGTGACAAATTCAACAATTGCGATTTAGCCTATACAACAATCAGCTGCCAAATATCACAGATTGTCAAATCGAATCCAATGATAGGCTTGCAAAGCATAACAATAACCAAAGAGTGTATCATCATATTATGATTCAATAAAAGAAAGGAGATACCAACATAATAGATGCTATCAATCAGAAGGGCCCGGCTACCCTCAAAAGCACTCATTCAGGTTCACTATTCAATCGGGTTCCTGAATAGCACTAGAGCTCTTTACATATATTATGTCCTCCATGAACTAAGTGTTGGGAATCATTCCCAATCACCGACCTGTTAGTCCACATCAGCATCTATAGAATCAAGATGGACGTTATAACAGACACAACTCCCAACACTCATAATAATACCATGATCAACGAAATTTCACAAGTGACGTACATACATGTGGAATAATAAATTCTCAGAAGTGAGAAACATAGCAATTTTTCAATATCCAAAACAAGTTGTAGAAATGAACAAGCAATCACATCAAGATATTGGCAATTGAATTCTCAACATGTCCACAAGGTAGAACAGGTATTAAATTGTGGAATCAATAAATGTCAAGTATGTATAAAAATAAAAATTGGCAGCATCGAGGAAATAAAATTATGATATGGCTAAGAATCACCACATGTTAGAGTTCGGGTTTTACTTACATTGGGTTCTTAGCATCGCATTCCGATGTGGATACCATAATAGCTATCCCATAGTTTTCTTTCCTTTTTTTATCGTTTAGGTGATCCTATAATCATGGATAAAAAATGTATTGCATAATGAATTAGTATTCATTCTAATCACGAACTTCGTTATTTAGTGTTTTAAGTTCTTTTGAACTTAGTTTATTTAATTAAGGGTCTTCAAATTTCTCATTTAGGGTTCCCTGATGCCTTATAACTTATTTGGCCCTTCAAAAGCATTATGATAAATTTACACTTTTTAATGTCCCGTAATTTCCTTCACACGATTCACGTAGTCAGACTCCATTTTAAGTCTATTTGATGCTGATATCATTTATGTGGGCTTAATAATTTTTTTTTATATTTCTAGTAACTTCATTAAGTCCTAAGGACGTATTCGTCATTTTTTAGTTTATTACCGAGTCTTATTTTCCTCAAAGGATTGTTACCATCAAGTCCGAAATATTGAATATAATTAATTTAGGCTTTTCAATCTTAATTAATTAGCTTATTTGTGACTCACATTAAGACTAGGGGTATTTTTGTAATTTTATATTTTCATGCGTGACATTTTTTAGTACTTTTTTTTGCTAAAATGGACTCCATCATTTAGTCCAGAATGTCAAATAAAGTCAGAATATGTCACCTTTGACATTTAATTGGCTTTTGGATTACTAAGGGTAAAATGGTAATTTTGACATTTCACGTGTCTATTTTTACGGACTTCGCTTCATAAAACGGATTCCGCCATTGGGTCCAAAATTTCTCAAAATGTTAAGGTACGTATTTATACAATCATTGGAGTCCCACTGATCACTTAACTAATCATTAGGATGTATTTGAAATTACTCCAGTTTGCCCGTTTATATTTTTCAAGATTTAATTTCATAAATCTGACTCCGCCGTTGAGTCTGGAATGCCCAAAAATATTAGGTTGCACTATTTTTATTTTATTTTAATTGGTATTCATTTGGCTTATTTTTGGCCTAAGGACATTTTGATAATTTTTCATATAATTAAAAGATTTAAAATTAATATTAAATTCATTTCCTAGGTCAATTCATAATTAATCAAAATTATTGGGGGTCATTTTACAATTAACCGAAGGTTCTGGGGGTCTAATTATAATTTCAAAAACTAGTGGCGGCCAAAACATAATTTCTGACAACTATTTAAATAAAACTAATTGGTTCAATTGGGTTTTAAGTAAACCGGCGCCAAACAGTGCTGAACCAACCGGTTCAGTCCGGCTTAATACATCATGCTGATGTTATATTGACGTCAGCCCTACTATTTTATTTTATTTTTAATTCTATTTAACCAAAACGACATAGTTTTGATAAGTGTTTTAAAACCATTTTACAATTCGGTCGGGGCCCAACTTGAATTTGACCTAAGACCTAACCCGTCACTGTTCTTTTTCCCCATTACTCCGGCAAGGGTTCTGACAGTCGTCTCCGGAGCTGGCAATTGTCGCCAACTGAATTCTGGTGCAAACTCAACGTGGTTCAATTCCCACTTTTATAAGGGTTCTATTTCTAAAATTCATTTCTCAATTTGGTTGGTCTACCGTTGTGAAATAGGGGGTTACAGTCGCTGCTCCACTGACCCTCAATTTCTTGACGAGCTATTAAACTTCTATTTCAAAGCTTTTCACTCATTGTTTTTGCCCCAAATTCTACCTACATGTTTCTGGAACTCTAGGGAATACTTTCCCGCTCCTAAAACGCAGTAAATCAACTTAAATTTTTAATTTTTCTTTCCTTACTGAAACTCACTATTTCCTCAATGGTTCCGTAACCATTTTTAATGATTTAAGTTGCTGCATCTTCCAATTTTAATGCTCTTTTGAGCTATGTAATTTGTTTGAAGCTTTAATCAAGGTAAATAAAAAACTCAATTTTTCACATATTCATTCCAAACTCACCATTTTTCTTCTATTTCCTTCCCTCAACAATATAAAATACATGCATGCATATTCTAGGCCATAAACAAGCTTGAAATTGTGTTTTTTCTAGAGAGAGAAAATTTACCTCTTTCTCTCTCCTTAGTTTTCTTATCTCTCTCTACTACTTCTCTCTCTTCCTCCTTGCTTCTGATCTCCTCTTTCTTCTTCTTCTTCTTCTTCTTCTTCTTCTTCCTCTCTCAGCAAGTCTCTCACTCTCTCTACAACTCTTTCTCTCTCTACCCGCACACAAGACACACACTTGCACACACTGTTTGTTTTTCTATTTTCTCTTATATATAATATACACATAACATATATATATATACACATATACATCACATATATATATATATATTTAAATTTGCATGAAATCTGATTGGTCCATGTGAAGGCCCAATAGGGTGTTAACACGTCAGCCTTAGAGCATGCAAACTTGACATGTTATGTACCCGAATCCGGTCTAGACTTAACCCGGTAGACACACGACTTTTCGGTCGTCTCTCCCAAAGCTCCGGTAGGGTTCCGGTGGTGAATAGTCACCTTCTCCGACGACAGTGACCCAATTTCAGTGAGATTTCGGCCTGTTTTAAATGCCATTCTTTTCTATTTTTCATGTAGAGTATATTTCCAACCTTAGTTTTCAATTTGACCTATCAATTCTTCACGAAATAGAGAAAAACCGTGGCTCCGGCCAACTGAAATTTCTCTATTTCATGCTCGTTTAGCCACTGCTTTGTCCTCTAATTATTTCTAATAGTTTTCTGCATGTATAAGGACCATTTTCATAAACTTTAAAACAAGTTTTAAACATAAAATTCATGGAACCCGAGATTATCTATGAAACCTGCTACTCGATTTTTCTCCTTGGTTTCTAAACCATTTAACCTGATTCTTTTTGCATTTAAAAGCTAATATCATGCTTATTAAGACCCTAGCTCTAAATCAAACATTCATGCTTAGAATCATAAAAACAGAAACACTATCACTTACTTGTTTATGCTTGTTTGCTCACGGTTGTTATGCCCTTGAACCCCTTTTGCTTCTTTTCTGAATCCCTGATGATACTCTTCTCACTCTAAGCCCCTTAGTTTCCTTCAGTTGTTTCTATTCCTCTCAACTCACAAGACCCGTATACATATATATAAACACCACCACCCCTTTCTCTCTCTACCTTATCACTCTCTCTCTCTCTCTCTCTCTTGCAGTCATCCTTGACTGCAGAGAATCGCCCCTTTAATCCCTAGCCACCCACGTACCTCACATATATATATATATACATATATTACATATATACACACCATCACCAAGTCGGTTTGTAACACCCCGACTTTGCGTAATTAATAATTTGTTGTTAATTATTAATTAATACCGGCTTATAGAATGACTTAGGGAATTAATTAGGATCCCGGCGGTCGCCATAGACCGATTAAATAATTAAAAATGTCTGGAGGAAAGGGGCACTCTACCCGAACCTAATTACTGGTTAAATCAGTAAAATAATGCCGTTTTAACACTAACGAAACCCGAATTAGCTAACCCGGGAAATCCCGGATGATTAATAAATGACACAGAACCTCTGACACTGAAGAATACTGAAATACGGAACTCTCGGAACAAACCGCGTCGAAAAATGAGTTACGGAATGAAAGTTACGAAGGAAACACTAAAACTGAATTACTGCGCAACCAAACGTGGCCTTAACCGAAAATATGGAAAAAATGGCCAAATGGGAGGCCAAGGGAATTGAACCCTTGACCTTTGTGTGGAAGGAAACCTCATCCAAAAAAAAAATACCAACTAGGCTAGGGGTATCTTTGTGTACAAATATACAAAGATATATATATAACTATAAATCTGATTTGGCCACCCCCCAAGTGGCCAATAACCAAACATGCAACACCTCACCCATGCATCACCCTATGCCCCTAGGCCATCATGCCTATGCACCCTAGGTCATCATCTCTCTACAAACACCTTATCACCAATCCACCAACCATATCACATGCAACCAAAATAATCTGCCATATACAAGATTATATGTGCATGTATGGAGGGAGGGAAATCAGAAGTGGTGCTCGGGTAGGGAGAAAGAGAGAGAGAGAGAGGGTTAGAGAGAGAGAAATGGTGAGTGTGCATGTCATCCTTTGGAGATGCACCAAGGAAGGGGGAGCTGAGGCACGACTAGATCTAAGCAAGCACCCCACCAAATCAGGACCGAGCCATGGATAGCAAGGGGACTTACTGTTTCAGAGGTAACCTCAAAACTGCCAAACTGCATAATTTTTCTGTTGAGATTATGGTACTGCTCTGATGATTTTTAAATCATATGGACCATGTAGACTGCGTAAATCAGTTACTGTGAGATCCTAGGGTTATTCTGAATCAGTTAGGAGGTTCGGATAGGCCTAGAAACGCAAACCGTGACCAAACCGCCATGGATGACACCTCCAAAACTGGGCCTGATTCGACCTCCCTAAAACCAAGTTTTGATGGTTTAGAAATGATCTAGACACTGAGAGGGTCTCAAATACACCAACTCGCGACCCTAAAACCCCATACAACACCTTCAAAGAACTAGTTGCAGGTTCGGTCACAAAATACCATCTTGGATTTGAATGCTTTAAACCGATGTTTGTGAATGGGGGATGAAACTACACGTCCTAGGGATCATGTAGCAACAAACCTCAGTGAAAACAATTGAGAAATAAGGGTTTATGGTCAAGTTGCAGGTCTCTCTATTGTCTCTCCAAACCGTGGCCGTGAGCCCAAATCATGGACCTAGAGCAATGCCAAATCATCCCTTAACAACCCAGAAATGATTTAGAATAGAAAACAGAGAGTTTCAGTGAAGAGAAACTCACGAAATTAAAGATGGAATCTACAGAAGATTAGGGCAACCGAGGGTAATTGATGAAGAAGACGACCGAGTTGACTCGTTGCCTTAAGCCGAGTCAACCGGGCCAACTCGGACACGTGTTGAGCGAAGAGGGATGCCACCGAATTAATTGGAACGGCACCGTTTGATGTAACTGTTTTGTTTTAAATCCTGAATTCGGCCCATTTGGAAACAGAGTTAATAAATCCAAAATTAGGGAAAATTGATTTGGGGGTATAACCAAACCAGGGATAGGGGCTAATTGGGGTTACCAGGAATATGTTATCCCAGTTTTCTGAGGGACCCTGAATCGGTTGGCTTCTTTGAATTGTGGACCGGTTCAACAGTTTAATTCTTGAACCCTACGGTTTGAACCCTTAAATTATGAAATTATGTTTTGACCCCCAAATACTTTCTGAAATTACGGATTTGTCCCCAACTGTTTTAAAGAATTATACAGTGGCCCAAATTTCTGGGAAACTGTTCAATTAAGCCCCTGACAAATTAATTAAATAATAAAATTATTATTTTATTATTTTATTAATTAGGTAAAATTACGATTTTACCCCTGGACATTTAATATGTCAAACGGAGTCCAAATAAATTAAATAAATAGTGTATTTTCACTATTTCAAACATTCTGGACTCAATGGTACAGTCCGATTTTGGAAATACAGTACCGAAAAATACAGACCTGTAAGTGATAAATTACTGTACTGCCCCTGATGGCACCAGACCCAAATAAAAATAAAAGACAGTTTATTTTGACTATGTCGGGCGTTCTGAACTCAACGGTGAGGTCCGTTTAACGAACTGAAGTCCCGAAAAATACAGACACATAAAGTGTAAATGACCATACTGCCCTTGATGCTTCCCAGGGCCAATTGAACATAACAGATAGTCCAACTTAATTATGTCGAACACTCTGGACCCAATGATGAGGTCCATTTTATGAACTGACGTGCCGAAAAATATGACACGTAAAATTACCAAATTACCCCTGATACTGTACGAAGCCCAAATGAAGTCCGATTGGGACGAAACTGATACCTATAGAAACCCGAATACTGGTGAGACTGTATACCTGAATAAATGACGAACCGGGATCAGAATCTTACGAAGCGTAAAATGACCAAAATACCCCTGAGCACATGAAGTGCAAAGTAGAGGTGGAATAAAGGTCAAACTGATCTGATAAATTGTCATAGGGATAATTATGAACACTGAAGGGCTAAAGAAGACTCCGAGACAGTCAACGCGTAAAACGAGAAATGACCGATGTGTCCCGACGATCTAAAGCAGATACCAAATGAAGTCCAAAGGGCTTAGAAAATCATATCTAAGATATGTGGACTATTCTGAGGACCACGATAGGGTCCGGGACAAGAATGGACAAATTACCATTTTGCCCCTAAGGCTAAATAAGCACTTAACTGATAGCGATTCAAGTCTAAAAGAGTGAGAACTTCATGTATACGATATATGGGATATTCTGAGAACCACGATTGGGTCCGGGGCAAGAATAACAAAATTTCCATTTTGCCCCTATGGTTAAAATAAGAACCTAACTGATACCTATTGGAGTCTAAAAGACGTAGAACTTTATATTTAAGATATAAAGACTATTCGGAGGGCCTTGACATGGCCCGGGGCAAGAGTGATAAAATGACCGTTTTGCCCCTAAGGTTGAATAAGTGATTGACTGATAACGATTGAAGTCTAAATGACTTGGGTTATAATCTTGATGACTGCTAAGCCTAATTTAAGAATAAAATAGCCCCGGATGAAACCCGATGAGAGGGCGATAGGCTACTAGGCTATCTTAGGTAAACCGATAGATACCTAAGATGACAAATGAGACCTGAATAGATGAGTTCTGATCTGTATATGATTGATGATTATTGTTCAGGATATACATGGAGATGCCTGACGTATCTGGAGGTTATCGGATTGTTTGCGCAAGGAGATAACCGTAACAGTTTGTGAGTAACCTGGAACTTCTGGCTTGGTGTATAAGTACACCGTCTAGTTACTGTATTTTGATTTACTGTACTGTTTTGTATACTGTACTGTCTGAATGCATACTTTTATACTGCATTACACGTAACATGGTTTTTGTACTGTCCTGCTCTCCTGTTCAGTTCGGGTCTGTCTTGTTCTGTTGTATGGTCTGTCCTGGTTTTATTCTGTACTGTTGCGTCTTGTGAGTAAACCTGACTCCTAAATTGGTGTATAAGTTCTGTCTAGATACTGTATTTTGAAGCACTGTACTGTTTTGAACGTTATACTGTTTAAAAAAAAAAAAAAAAGCATATAATTAAAGTAGCATATGCCTTGTCCTGAATGATATTGTACCGGTTTGTTCCATCCTGTTCAATTCCGATATGTCTTGTTCTGATAGATGTATTGTTCCGTTTTGTTCTGACATGTTCAGTTTCGATATGTCTTGTCCTGATTGATATTGTTTCGTTTTATTCCGTCCTGTTCAATTCCGATATGTCTTGTTCTGATAGATGTATTGTTCCGTTTTGTTCCAACATGTTCAGTTTCGATATGTCTTGATTTGATTGATATTGTTTCATTTTGTTCCGTCATGTTCAGTTCCGATATGACTTGTCCTGATTGATGTATTGTTTCGTTTGTTTCCGTCATGTTTAGTTCCGATATGACTTGTCCTGATTGATATTGTTTCGTTTTGTTCCGTCATGTTCAGTTCCGATATGACTTGTCCTGATTGATATTGTTTCGTTTTGTTCCGTCATGTTCAGTTCCGATATGACTTGTCCTGATTGATATTGTTTCGTTTTGTTCCGTCATGTTCAGTTCCGATATGACTTGACCTGATTGATATTGTTTCGTTTTGTTCCGTCATGTTCAGTTCCGATATGACTTGTCCTGATTGATATTGTTTCGTTTTGTTCCGTCATGTTCAGTTCCGATATGACTTGACCTGATTGATATCGTACCGTTTTGATCCGCCATGTTCAGTTTCAATATGTCTTGTTCTGATTGATGTATTGCTCTGCTTTGTTCCGTTATGATCCGTCCCGTTATGCCTCTGTCCTTGATTACGCCTGTGACTTGAACTAGTGTTTTGTTCCGTCTGATCCCGTTATGTGCCGTCCGTTAATCATCTGTCTGTCTTGATTGATATATGGCCCAGTTCCGTTATGATCTGTCTGAATTCTTGACTTGGTTTATAAGTTACTGCATAGATACTGTATTTTGATGCACTGTACGATTTTAAAAGTTGAACTGTCTGAATGCATGTTTTTAAATGCAAACCTTATACTGTATTGTACGCGGCATGATTTTGTCCTGTCCTACTATTATTTTGTTCGGTCCGTCTTGTTCCGTTTTATGGTCTATCTGATTTTGTTCTGCTATGATGTGTCTGACTCTGGGTACCATTCTGATTATGAGCGGTCTGGCATAAGTAGGCTTGATTACGTGCCTAACTGATATATTATTGTTATGCCCTGTTATGTTCCGCCCAGTACTGATCTGTTCTGATATTTGAATTAATTGCCCATACTCTCATTGATATTGGCATCATGCACTGTTTCGTCTATTCTAATTTGTTGTTCCGTTTAGTTCAGTCCTGCTTTATTCTACTGAAACTGCATTTAAAGTAGATTTATAAAACTGCTATTTCAGAAACAACTGAACTACCCTTGTGCTTTGTAAACAAGAAATGGTTTTGAAACCCATGACAGGGAACCTGTGTTACTCATTGGGCTTTTCGAAGCTCACCCCATTCCCTAACATTTTTCAGGAATGATATTCGTTGGATCTGATGGCACTGATCTGTGGAGACTGGATTACTGAGGATTGAATCTGTTTAATCAGGTGAGTGATGTAATACGACTGACTTGACTGATATGTACTAGATATAGACATGGCTCATGGATTTAAACGGTACTCTAGAGATTATAGTTCTGCTCTGTTGTTATATGTCGGATTATAGATATGCTCTGAGGTTAGAGTTGTTAGCTGTTGGATTTTAGATTTGCTCTGTGTGATACATATCCTACGGTGGATACATGAGTTGCATTCCCTTGACAAAAAAAAAAGTTTTAAATTCCGCTGCATCTGACCCTACAGTCGGAGTGCAATTCACTGGAAAGTTCAGAAATTGCCTTCGGTTGGTCGCGTGGCGGCTGACTGGCATCACGTCCTTGACATCCGCGTAGGGTAGGGTTCGGGATGTGACACGGTTGGTGTGGTTTCCCAAACACATACACACACAGTGATGCACACACACACACAGTGATGCACACACTCACTGATATTTTGCTTGGAAGCTTCCTTTCTTGTTTTCTTTTCCTTTTTCTTATTACACATATACATATATACATATATACATGTTTAATACTTTATATTATATACATATATACACATAAAATACATCTTTTTATACATGTATATACATGCATGTGTAGGGACATAAACTCATTTTTAATCGTATACACATACACTCATTTTGGTCGGGCTACTCATCTATGTTCACGTATGCATGCATGGGAATACGTGCATGCATGCATTACGATGCAGTGCCCTGGGGTGCTCGGGTGTTACCCAGCCTTGATCATTCTACGCAAAACATTTATCTTTTTAATCTAAGTTCAGTTTCATAATTATTGTGACAGAGTTTAAGACAGTTCAGGTTATGCTATTCAGTCGACTTGCCTCGGTAAACGTGTCGTATCCCGGGTCGGGATATCACAATAATCGTCATTATCGTTAATTGATTTACTTAATTAGGTTTGGGTGTTACATCCTACCCCCCTTAAAATGAGTTTTATCCTCAAAACTCGAACGTTCATATCTAAGAAGCTCTAGTCTCTTTTCACGCTAATTTCATTATCATAGTTTCCTTTTTAATCTGTCTCTTGGACTTATTACTGGCATTATAGATACTGTATCTTCAAACAAAAAGATTTTTCATATGTAAGGTTCACAATTCTTTCATACTCTTCTTTGTTTTAATTCAATAATGATCTTGAAAGTCAAAGGTTTGACTTTTAACTTTTCTGAGATTTTAAACTTAAAGTCTGCAAATTTTTATATTAGCATTTTAGTGCTTATTCCTTTAGTTCTAGGACCTGTGATTATGGGTCCATTATATTTTTCTTACTCATTCTAAGTCATCTTTTTAGTTACTTGACTGTTTTCCACTATCGTCCATATTATGACTAGTCTCACGTCTAGTCGTCGTATTAATTTTATTTGGCACTAAGTCGTGGCCACATTACCGTTCGTGGTTTCCCAATTTCTATTGGTGTCGTATGGCATATCGTGTGCCAGGTAAAGGTATCTAGTGCTTTGATCTTTTCTTTTCTATACGTTATCTTAGTAGTGGTCATAGGAAGTCCATGGTGTAACTAGACCACACCACTTCCATCATTTAGAGTGTATTGGATTTCTCATTCAAGTACTTTAGTCTTTACTAAGGATAGAGTCCTTGATGGAGTTACACAATTTCACTTAAATTCATATGGAGGCTTAGAATAATGATATGGAAGGAAAGGTTTGGATTTTCACCAACCTGAAGCTTATACACTTCTTTTCTCTCTAGCCATTTTCCTTTCAATTTCTCATCCCCCCTCTTTTTTTTTTTTTTTTTTTCACAAATTCCGTCTTGGATTCACTACATGCGTTTGGTTACGTGATTTGCAACGTCACCCGTTTAAGTTTCTTTTTGTCTATTAGACTTTATTTGATTATGACACTAGCGTATTTCCTTCTTGTATTTTCAGCGTCATATCCCCTTTTGTGTTCATGAGCATCCTTTGGCTCGTGCCAGGATGGTTTACTCATGTTCTCTTTACATTACAACATTTTTTCCATGCATAGGTAACTTTAGATTTATTTATAATATTCATTTGTGATTCTTGATCACGTGCCCATTTCTAAAGGTTACACAAGTTGAAGATTTATCAATCCTCTTTCATTCTATTTTGTACTATTTCATTATTTTTGTACTAACTCATTAGCATACTTGCCTTTGTTTTCGAATTCGTATGCATTTATCTTTTTATGAGTTAGATAGGTTGAAAAAATTAGTTACTCCATCTCTTTCAAATTATAGACTGGTACGAATGCCTTTTTATTTCTTGCTCACGATTGAGCCATTCATAGATTTTGATTTCTCATTCTGTCATGGATTAGAGTATAGTAAGTCTACTCAGTTCATTTATTCTTTAAGTCTTAGTAGACTTATTAAAGATTCTTAGGATAGTCTTTTAGCCTAGTAACCAATTCTTCATATGACATTCTGCTTTTTGAAAGTATTCTTAACTGTGATATCATATTAGGTTCACCTTAAAACTTCCACATCGTTTGAGCAGTTCAAATCTCAAAGTATTATGACTTTTTAATTTATAACTATTATTTTGGTTTCCCTTACCTTTGATCAAAAGGTTATTTAAGTGTCTAGTTGTTCATACTCATCATGTTTAGTTTTTCACATATGTTACGCTTTTTCCCAATTGTTATTCAATTTTAATAAATCTGTTCTCTCAGAGAACTTATTCAACCGTATAGGGAGTTCCTCGTACATTCTATGACTTCAAAGTCACATAGTCATGTGATTAGTCTCATCTGTAACCAAAGATTTAATAGCATACTAGCACTTATTCATTTGCAAGTACTGCTATTCACAATCTTGTCCATTCTGGACTTCATATCATATTTTAGGTTTATTTAATTTAATTAGCCATCCCATCATTTTGTCATTACATTTGGCATTTAAAGTTTATCAAGATTAAGTAAGGTTTTTTTTTTTTCCAATCATGGAAGTTCATAACTTTCTTAGCATCACAAATTTTGTTATTTTTACTTTCTCTCTCAATCACTATTGTTCTCGTAGTACCTTCAAATAATTATATATCATTTATCATAGTCGTTTTCTTCACAAGTCTTTCTAGGATTTTTACTACAAGTTTAGTCACTTTGTTCATTAGATCACATTGATCCTCAAAAGTTATTCAGAATCATTAATCACTTACCTTTTGGAATAAATTCAGCCAACTCGATAGAGTATTGGTCATAATCGGGTCATATCATCACCTAGATCAATAAGATTCATTGAATTTTCCCCAATAATCATTCATCATGTGTCAGACTCCTTTTAGAACCATTACATTTCATAATGTCAACTTTGATAATCTCGCTTATTCAGTAATTGTCTCCCAAGGTTATATTTGTCTTTACCCTATCAGGGTCTATCGATGACTCACTCAAGAATACTCACATTCTGATATATCATCAATCCATCTAGAGTCTAAAACTCCTCATGTCACTATCCATTAAGTCTTCCTCAGATTATCTCTCACATAAATTGATTGTTAGATCCACTTCTATGTGACCCTATATCTTCCAAAAGAGCATTATTCGTTGCTGCCCTTGTTCAAATTATAGCTTCCCATGATCCACCAATCAATTCATAACTCAATTATCTAAGAGTCATCGACTTTAATACTATTACAATTCCTCCAAAGAATCCTTAACCTTTGTCCTTAAGCATAATACTATCTCCCAAAAGTCACTATTTATTTGATCATCTCAATCACCTAAGAATCATTAAATTCTGTCATAGCATAGTCTTTCCCAAAGACTATTAACCTTAGTGCCTACGCATGCCATCGTCTCCAAAAATCACCGATCATTCAATCATCTAAATCAACCAATAATCCTAAAGTCCAAAGTTGGTATGATCTCTCCCAATGAATCATTAACCTATAGCTCTGATACCACTCTGTCGCGACCCGAAACTCACCCTATGCGGATTAGGAGCAATGACCGACACTGCCACTCGGACACGTCGTATAGAATCAAATGAATTGAACAAGAATGATAAAAAAAAAATTCTTCCTTTAATAAATCATATATCATTGAATGATTAAATGCGGAAGCTACACCAATACAATTCATCTAATCATAAACTGAACTCTCAACAACCATCAATTAGAATATCTCCAAGTACAATTTGATCATCATGAATCACCATTCAAGTCTAGCATTATTACTAACGATACAATATCACAATACCTAATATTAAGATCAACCTTACAAAATACATGTTCAAATTATGACTTAGAGTTTACATCATCAATATTGCTCACAAGCTCATCTCCACTAGTCACCTCATTGCATTTCCTCATATATGGTGCTACCTGAAAAATTATTATAAATATTGTAACACCCCAATTACTTGACTGGCATGTTTTGTGTATTGAAAACTGTTTTGGGAATGAAATGTCGGGTTTAGCTAATTTAATATCTATTTTTAATAGTGATAAAACTCGAATTAGCTAATTATGAGAAACTCAAGGAAATAAAAACTGACATTGGGCCTTGATCAATGAAAGATATTCTGAGTAGGAAGTGACAGAAAGAAACCGCACTGAAAAAGGAGTTACGGATTGGGAGTTAAGGCCAAAACAGTGAAACTGGAATTCTGCGACAACCAAACAGGGCCTTAACCAGAAAAAATAAGAGAAAATGGTCACTTGGGAGGCCAAGGGGAATTGAACCCTTGACCTACCAAGGTAGGTAAAATCTGTCCCAAAAAGTTACCAACTAGACTGTTGGTTACTTTGTGCATATATACAGCAATATATGTATATAACCTATAATCTTGCCCAAGCCACCACCCAAATTGGCCAATGGCCTTGCATGCATTCCCTTCATCATAGCCCTCCATCACCTCCATCAGGTCAGCAGCCACTAACCCCACTAAGGGCAGAGATACACTCACATATATGTATATGTGTATAGCCCTATATGTATATGAAGCTATAATATATAAATGCCCTAACTTGCATCAAATTCTCTTTTGAGAGAATTCTGAAAATACAGAATTGTGTGAGTGTGTGTGTGCATACGTGAGGGACTGTGAGAGAGTGTGAGAGTGTAGTGAGAGAGAGGGGGAGAAAGCTTTGCATGCAAGGGAGTTTGAGGAAAATTTGGCCATTTGAAGTGCAAGGGGGGACTTGAGGATCACGGTGCATGAACTGAGAAGCTTGAGGGACATTTGGAAAGGCCTGAACCAAGCCAAGAGTGTGAACTGCTACTGCTTGAAGGTAAAATTCTAAATTTATCTTCAATTCTTGTTTTGTAAATTTTGGAACTGTTTGATAGAAATGGACTGCATGCATGGTTATTTTTTGACCCTAAGAGCTAGTTGGAGCATACTGTGTGTGTTAGAGGTCTCGGATAGGTCAAAAACCATGAAACCCGAGACCAACCTCCATTGATGAAGCTTGGAAACACCAAGTCTGATTCGACCATAGCCATTTGAGATTTTGCATGTCGAGACCTGAAATAGACCCTAAGAGGATCTCAACCATCTACCTACGCGACCCCAGAACACTGTATGGCCCCACGGATTTCAAAATATTCTTACGGGTTCAAAACTTAAATTGTCGATGCATGTGACTAAACTGAAAAATGAAGATAGGGTCTTGACCCTTATGATTTTTAGATCACATAGCTTCAAAAATCACATGAAATGGTGAGGAATCGAGGGAGTAGTATCGAGTTGCAGGTCACGGCTATCCTTTTGAAAACAGAACCTGTTAGGTTAATTCGAAGCTCAAAATCGATGCCAAAGTATTGGTGTGACCCTCAGGAGTCGATACCACCCAGAAACAGAGACCAAAACAGCCTAAAAACTCACGAAATAGAAAGAGAAAATCTACAGATTTTAGGGCAACACTGTGAAGGGCTTTGATGAAGGAGACGACGCTGAGTCGACTCCGTGTCTTTTAAACCGAGTTGGCGGGTTGACTCGGACATGTGTCAAACAATGGGACTGCCACCGAATAAATAGAACGGTGTCGTTTTGGCCGTTTATATGTTAAACTGATATGTTTAAAAAGAAAAGAAAGGGAAGGAAGAAACAGGGGCTACGGGGTTTCGAACCCCTGACCGCACGCGCCCAACACCACGCCCTTACCACTCGGCCACGCGCTTGCGTGTGTCACCTATGGGGCATAATATATATATATATATATATATTATATATTTAATTATATCAGAAAATAAAAGACGCATTTTGCGCCTTATGGGACTCGAACGTGGTGTCTATTGGAGAGGGAGGTGGCACGCGTCCGCTGTGCCACCCTATTCGACCGTTCATTTTTCTGCCAAAAATAATATATATATTATATATATTCCGAAATTAATTTAATTAAAATCATTTAATTAAATTAAATACTCCAAATTAGTCCGTTATCCAAAAATCATAAGTTATATATGTATTCCTACTGTCTCGGACCTCCTGAGTCCAATGGTGAGGTCCGTGACTGCAAATGAGGTACCGAAAAAAATATGATGTATGAAATTACCATAATACCCCTGACCTTGTACAAGGCCCAAATGAAATCCGATTTCAATGGAACTGATACCAGTAGTAGACCTGACACTTGTAAGACTGTATACATGATTAGATGACGAACCCGAGACAGAAATTATGTGACGGCAAAAATGACCAAAATACCCCTGACATACCCGAACCCAGATTTAAAAGCCGAGAGAGTCTAAATTGACTTTCTTCGACCTTCCGAACTCAATGGTTAGGTCCATAATATGAAAATCAGAACCGATAAATGTGTGAAGACACTGAAACCATAAGCCAAATGCTTAAGAGGTAAGACCTATGAACTAGCCACTATAAGTTAGTTCCATGAAACCCATCATAGGGTAGACTTACTCAGTCTAAGGTCATGAGTTGATAAATCTTTATAAATTGCTTTAGGCTTAAAGAGAAAAAGAGGAAGGCTCCGTTCATAGCTTCAAACTCAAATATTGAAGGTGAGTAACTTCTGACACTGTTTAAGTTACTGCTCCTTGATCTGCTAAATTGTTTCGAATACCATATGTTTTAAATGCAATTGTTTTAAATGCATGCTTTTATCACCGATGACATGGTTTTTAGTTTCTCAAATGATTAATTATACTTCTGATTGATATGCTAGCACTATGAACCGTTTATCTGTTTTGATCTATTGAACTTGACTTGGATTTATTGAACTATTAATTCCAAACTGATTTAATTACCATGTGATTTAAGCAAAGATTGAATTCGAAACTCTTGCCTGGATATCTGTGTTACTCACTGGGCTTTTTAAAACTCATTCCATTATTTTAATAATTTCAGGGAAACTCTCAGATGGACAGGTTTAGCAAGTTCAGGACTTAGGGGGAAAATGTTGGAGACCCCCAGATAAAATGATAACCCATTTTTGTGAATCTATACCATTTTTGTACTTTTTGTGTAACTGAACAGATTATGACCTTTTGTGGTGAAACTGTTTTGTAATCTTGATTAAGATAGGACTGACTATGATGTATCCTGAATGCTCTGCCAAGTATATATGTATGCATTCTCTTGTGAAAATTCCGCTGCTTAAATTATATATGTTGAATGCATTATGCTTGGGATTTAGATCGGAATGGCCTGTGGTTAGGATTACCGTCGGGGTTTTGTTTCCAAAAAAAAAAAAAACTGATAAAACCCGATGGGTGCCTAACTGGCCTTTGTCACGTGCCCCAAATCCACACAGGGTGGGTCTGGGGGATGTGACAAATATGGAGGGAACTAACTTAGCTCAGTAAGTAAATTCTCTCGCTCCACCATAGAACATGGTTAGTTTGGGCAATAGAATACAACCAAATGGCAAGCGAAAAGATATATGTACCAATAGCCAGTCATAAAGGAAATAAATCAACAAGATGACCCATGGGTCCAAAAGGCATATCCCAAAGCAGTTTGAACAAAGTGTTGTAAACATTTTAATAATTCAACAATAAGGATTTAGCCTATACAACAATCAGCTGTCAAATATCACAAATTGTCAAATCGAATCCAAGATAGGCTTGTAAAGCGTATCAATAACCAAAGAGTGCATCATCAGATTATGATTCAATAAATGATATGAGATACTAACAGAATAGATGCTATCAATCAGAAGGGGTCTGGCTACCCTAAAAAACACTCATTCAAGTTCACCCCTCAATCGGGTTCCTGAATAGCACTAGAGCTCTTTACATATATCATGTCTTCCATGAACTAAGTGTTAGGCATCTTTCCTAATCACCGACCCGTAGGTCCACATCAGCATCTATAGAATCAAGATGGACATTATAACTGACACAACTCTCGACATTCATAATAATACCATGATCAACGAAATTCCACAAGGGATATACATACATGTGGGATAATAAATTCTCAACAGTGAGAAACATAACAATTTCCTAATATCCAAAGCAAGGTGCAGAAATGAACAAGTAATCACATCAAGATATTGGCAATTGAATTCTCAACATGTCCATAAGGTAGAACAAGTATCAAATTGTGGAATCAATAAATGTCAAGTATGTATAAGAATATAAATTGGCAGCATCGAGGAAATAAAATTATGACATGGCTAAGAATCACCACATGTTAGAGTTCAGGTTTTACTTACATTAGGTTCTTAGCATCGCATTCCCATGCGGGTACCATAATAGCTATCCCATAGCTTTCTTTCCATTTTCCATCGTTTGAGTGATCCTATAATCATGGATTAAAAATACATTACATAATAAATTAGTATTCATTCTAATCCCAAACTTCGTTATCTAGTGTTTTAAGTTCTTTTGAACTTAGTCTATTTAATTAAGGGTCTTCAAATTCCCCATTTAGGATTCTCTGATGCCTTATAAATTATTTGGCCCTTCGAGGACATTATGGTGAATTTACACATTTTAATGTCCCTTATTTTTTCATACACGATTCACATATTCAGACTCCATTTTGAGTCTATTTGTTGCTCATATCATTTACGTGGACTTATTAATTTCATTTTTATACTTTTAGTAACTTCATTAAGTCCTAAGGACGTATTCGTCATTTTTTAATTTCTTACTGAGTCTTATTTTCCTCAAAGGAATGTTACCATCAAGTCCAGAATATTGAATATAACTAATTTAGGCTTTTCTGGATCTTAATTAGCTTATTTGTTACTCAAATTAAGCCTAGGGGCATTTTCATAATTTTACACTTTCACGCGTCATAATTTAGCTTATTTTTGGCCTAAGTGCATTTTGGTAATTTTTCATATAATTTAAGGATTTAAAATTAATACTAAATTAATTTCCTGGGCTAATTCATAATTAATCAAATTTGTTGGGGGTCATTTTACAATTAACCGAAGGTTCTGAGGGTCCAATTATAATTTCAGAAACTAGTGGGGCCCAAGACATAATTTCTAAAAATTATTTAAATAAAACCAATTGGGTCAATTGGATTTTAAGTGTACGGGTTCCAAGGTTCAATCTGGTTTAATACATCATGCTGACGTCATGCTAACATCAGTCCTACTATTTTATTTTATTTTATTTTTAATTCCATTTAACCAAATGTCGAAGTTTTGATAAGTGTTTTAAGACCATTTTATAATTCGGTCGAGGCCCGTCCCGAATCCGACCCAAGACCCGACCCACCACTGTTCTTCTTCCCCAATACTCCGACAAGGGTTCCGGTGGCCTTCTCCGGTGCCAGCAACCCTTGCCGGTTGAATTCCACTACAAACTCAACAGGGTTCGATTCCAAATTTTATAAGGATTCTATTTCTAAAATTCATTTCTCAATTTGGTTGGTCTACCGTCGCGAAATAGGGGGTTACAGCCGCAGTTCTGGCAACCCATGATTTTTTGACGAGCTATTAAATTTCTATTTCAAGGCTTTTCACTCGTAGTTTTTGCCCCCAAAATTCTACCTACATGTTTCTGGAACTCTAGGGAATACTTTCCCGCTCCTAAAACGCAACAAATCAACTCAAATTTTGAGTTTTCAATTTTTCCTCCCTTATTGAAACTCATTGTTTCCTCAATAGTTCATTAACCATTTTTGATGATTGAAGTTGTTGCATGTTCCAATTTTAATGCTCTTTTAAGCTATATAATTTGTTTGAAGCTTTAATCAAGCTAAATAAAAAACTCAATTTTTCACATATTCGGGTCTTAGAGTTCTTAGGGTTTTTAAGCTTTCAAACTCACCATTTTTCTTCTCTTTCCTTCCCTCAACAATTTAAAATATATGCTTGCATATTCTAGGCCATAAACAAGCTTGAAATTGAGTTTTTTCTAGAAAAAGAAAATTTACCTCTTTCTTCCTCCTTGGTTCTGATCTCCTCTTTCTTCTTCTTCTTCTTCTTCTTCTTCTTCTTCTTCTTCCTCTCTCAGCAAGTCTCTCACTCTCACTCTCTCTACAACTCCCTCTCTCTCTCTCTACCTACCCGAACACAATACACACACTTGCACACACTGTTTATTTTTCTGTTTTCTCTTATATATAATATACACATAACATATATTTATTTATTTATTTATATATATACAACACATATCTATACATATATATATATATATATATTTTAAATTTGAATGAAATCTGATTGGTCCATGTGAGGGCCCAATGGGATGTTGACACCTCAGCCCTAGAGCATACAAACTTGACATTTTATATAGCTTATATATATATATATATTGTGAGATATATAACACAAAAGTGCAATAGCCAAGTTGGCTATTCTTTTTTGTATAAGTTTTTCCCTCTTATTTTGGTCTCGGGTTCAAGTATTTTGGCCAACACTTTTGGCTTTATTTTATCTCTTTTTCTCTTTTTATGCCTTGTTTGGCATTTTGGGTTTGTTTCTTGAATTTTCAAAATTGCATTTTAATTTTTTAAAATCTCTTGGCATTCTCGCTATGTTTTTTTATTTTTGCTTGCTTCCTTTTTATGTTGTTAATTTTATTTTTTAACACATCCCATCGTGTTTGGTTCATGCCAAAAAAATATATTATTTTTATTGAAAAATTCTCGAGTCATTTTATTTCTTCCTCATGTACTTCTATCGCATATTTATTTTCTTCACGTGTTGATTTCGTAAATCGAGATCTTATCAAGCTTTTCATGGCTTTCATTGTCTTTGTCACACCCCGAATTCCCACGAACCCAAGGGGCGACAGACGGGACAAAAATAAAATAAAATAAAGGTCAATCTAATGGGTTTAACTAAACATGCATCTGTTTCCATCAAAACATCTAAAAACATAGCATAAAATACATCCCATAGATACATCGTTCACATGTCATTTGGGCTTAAGCCCTTACATCTCAAAATATGTCCCAAGGGCCAAAACACTTCAAGTTCTTTCATTCACTAAGACACCACTGAATCTCATGTAGCTGGAGCGTCATTTGAAATGTTATCCCACGAATGGGTCAGCTCAACTGCTGGTATAATATAATGCTAATGCAACAAACAAAATTAAGGCGTGGCATGTGAAAGTGTACATTTATCTCTACATGTCATCCGATGTCATCAATGCAGTACATGATCAATATGCATGACGCACACATGCAAACTCTATGCCACACATGTCGTATCTTACGGTCCTTCCCCAATAGCCTGAGTACTATGTTTCACTTTACGGTCCGTCCCCGCTGGCGTGAGAGCCATGGCCAATTTTGGGTTTTTCACCACAGGATCTACACCCTCATAATGCATCACCAAGTGCTCAACTCACTCCATGCTTTCAAGGAATCACACTATGCCAATATGCTCTGATTCCACCATGCAATGATATAATCTCAACAAAACAGTTCATCAACGAATGAAGCATGCTTTAAGTAATACATATTCTACTTGAAGCAACGATGACATTAAATCATAAGGCCCTTTCCACAAGTTTATATATCATGAACAATCAATTTAATCGCATGCTTCGTTTACACATTCCCTATCTTGCCAATTCTCTAAAAACATAAGTCACACATTACACCAACACATAGAATATACATCTAGTCATGTCTCATATATATCACTTAACTAAACTTTCAGAAAGATAATAAGAAACACATAAGCATATAAGCAATCAGACAAATATGTGAATCATTAAGTCAATCATGTCAATTACTCCTAAACTTAATCATATTTCTTACTTCGCAAAATATCATACCTGGTGGGTTTGTCTCAACCCTATGAAATCGTGCCGAAGTGTAGCTGAAATAAGTAATAAGGATGTCAGAGATCAGGCCGTCTCCTTCTGTCCGGTCAGTGTCCCTAAAATCATAAAATACAATTCAGTCTACTGCTATTTTAATTATGCTATTAATCAAATGTTATGTCTTTATTTTATAAGTTTCTATTTTGTTAGATTAAATTCTATCATTGTGTCCGAAACGTCGAATAAAGTAGGTTTGGGCTTTCGTGGAATTTAATTTGGACATCCGGGTTACAAAAGGCAAAATAGTCATTTAGCACTTTCACGGTTTCCCATTTCCTGAGACCTCTCCTCAAAAATTGGACTCCACAGTTGAGTCCAGAATATTTGAAATAGTAAGATTTCACTATTTCTTTACTCAATTTGGAGTTCGTTTGACTGCGTTTTGACTCAAGGGCATTTTAGAAATTTTCAAGGGTTCCACGGGTCTTTTATTTTTTGGGACCTCGTCTCGCATCACGGACCTCACCGTTGGTCTTAAGAGGTCCAAGATAGTCAGAAAACATATATGGCTGGTCTCATTTGGGCTTCGGGCAAGTTTTAAGTATATAATTTAATTAAATTAGGTAAAGTATAATATATATATATATATTAAATTCAAAAGGGGACGGGTGAGCGTAGGGTGGCACACTGGCCAGTGTGTCACCTCCCCTCCGATTCTTCCCTAGTTCGATTCCCAGGGACGCCATTGAGCGTCCCTTTTTGTTTTACCCTTTCTTTTTTTTTCTTTTTTTCAATTGTGGCTAGGTCGTGAGGTCCAATGACAAAATAGGCCCAATCCTGTTAAATTTTAAAACAGGCCCAAAGGCCTCTTAACCTAGAACAGCCCAAACCCTTAAACCAAAACAGGCCCAACAAAGCCCAACCCTAGCCCAGGCGCCCCACGACCTTCAGGTCGTCTTTTCCGACAGTATCGTCGGCGCCGGTCGCCAGAGCCGCGACTAACCCTCACGTTTTCCTCATGATTTTCAAGTCGTATCTCGCATATTTTCACACCGATACAGTCCCAAGACATTTATTAACCTCTTGAGACTGTTTTGAGGCGTCAAAACTCTAATTTTCTTGGCAACCAACCAGTTTTTCGATGACTGGTATTCCTCGGTTTTACAACAATTTTGTCAACTGTTTTGAGTCCTATTTAATTTCAGAATGTTTTTGCAACTTACCTCACTAACTCCCATCTTTTATTTTTTGAGTTTATCACATAAAATGATAACTCTTCAACCCTTGGCCGTGACCTGCAACCGGCCCTATCTAGCTCATTTTCCAACTATTTTGGATGATTCTTTTTGCATTTTAATCTATGTTTCATGGCCCACAAAACCTCATAAATCAAACTAGTTAACATGCTCAAAATTTGAAAGACCAAAGCTGAGTGACTTACCAACTTGCTGGGTTTTCCTCCTGTTACAGGTTCCTTCCTCGTCTCTCGGTCTAAGGTTGTTTCAGACTCCTCTCAGTACTTCACGACTCCCTCACTCAGCTTCTCTCTCTCTTTCTATCTTTTACTCTTTCTAAATTCTCTCTCTAACCAACGGATATACTCATGTATATACACTCACCCCCCACTGTCCAGGCCAGCTACAGCCACCCCTATCTCTCTATCTTCCCATACCTCTTTTCTGCTTCCTTTTATGTCTAGGTTAGCCTTGCATTTAATGCAAGGTTGACATTGTTTTTCATATATATATATATATATATATATATTATACACACAACACACACACACGGCCTGCACACAGCCGCACCAGCCGCACCTACACACGGTTGTATACACTACAGCTATATACCTATATATATACATATTTAAATGTATTAAACACATACATATACATTTACACACATGATTCACTACACATACATACATACACTACATCACACATACATACAGCACACTAAAAAAAAAACATTAATAATAATATTAGATAATTAAACAAATGAATATATAACTAAAATTTTTTTTTTCGCTTCTAAAAATTCAAGTTCTTACATCCTTCCCTCCTTAAAGAAATTTCGTCCCGAAATTTAAAATAACCTAAAATGAAACCAAATACATCACTGCATAAACAAATCGGGATACCTAGCTCGGACCTCGGCCTCACGCTCCCAAGTAGCCTCCTCGACCCCGTGATGGTTCCAACGAACCTTGACCAAAGGGATGGTCTTGCCTCGCAAAACTTGCTCCCTCGAGTCCAATATCTCTACCGGTCTCTGCTCATAAGAAGCGTCGCCCTCTAACTGAAGATCTGCCAAGTGCAGTACATGCGAGGGTCAGGCTCGTACTTCCTCAACATTGACATATGGAAGACATCATGAACCCCAGATAGCTGTGGTGGTAACGCCAGCTTATAGGCCACCTCACCAACCTTCATAAGAATCTCAAATGGGCCTATAAACCACGGCGACAGCTTCCCCCTGGGCCCAAACCTCCTTAGTCCTCGCCGTGGAGCTACCTTGAGGAACGCATGGTCCCCAACATCGAATGACAGTGGTCTTCGCGGCCTATCTGCGTAGCTCTTTTGGCGACTCTGGGCTGTCAGCAGACGCTGCCTGATCACCTGTATCTTGTCCGTGGTCTCACGGACTATGTCAGGCCCCAAAACAACTGTCTCCCCCACCTCAGTCCAACACACTGGTGAATGGCACGGTCTACCATACAACGCGTCAAATGGTGCCATCTCAATACTGGACTGATAGCTGTTGTTGTAGGCAAACTCGACTAAGGTAAGGTGATCCTCCCAACTATCCCTAAAGTTCATGACACAGGCCCAAAGCATGTCCTCCAAGATCTGAATGGTATGCTCTGACTGGCCATCAGTCTGAGGGTGAAAGGCGATACTAAACTATAGCTGGGTCCCTAAGGCTGTGTGTAGGCTCTTCCAGAACCGTGCAGTGAAACGGGGGTCTCTATCTAAAACAAGGGATACGGGGACTCCATGTAGTCGTACTATCTCTCGGATATACATCCTACTGAGGACATTTGATGAGTAAGTCGCTCTAACCGGTAAGAAATGGGCGGGCTTCGTCAATCGGTCCACAACAACCCAAACTGCATCGTGACCTCTAGGTGACTTCGGAAGACCCATCACAAAATCCATGGTAACATGCTCTCACTTCCACTTGGCCACTAGCAATGGCTACAATAAACCTCCAGGCCTCTGGTGCTCAGCCTTCACCTGTTGGCACGTGAGACATCTAGACACAAACTGTACTACGTCTGCCCTTATCCCAGTCCACCAATATTGATGACGCAGATCATGATACATCTTAGTGCCCCCTAGTTGCACTGCTAGACGTGAGTGATGGAAATCTCTAAGAACATCAGTCCTAAGAGACTCAGGAACAAAGACTTTACCCATATATCTCAAACTAAGGTCGGAATGGACTGTCCACCCCTCAAAACCCTCGGTACTAGTAACTCGTACTCTAATCTACTCGGCCTCTGTGTCTTGCAGCTGTGCCTCAATAACCCTGCTCAATAGTGAAGGTTTTGCACATACACTGAACAGTGTGGCGTGCCCCTCAAACTCGACAAGCTTTAAGTCAAACTCTCCAATGTCCCCCACTATCTCCCATTTTCTAATAGCAATGCTAGCTACAGTGCTCCTCGGCCTCCTACTAAGTGCATCTGCTACAACATTGGCCTTCCCAGGATGGTACTAAAGGTTAAAGTCATAGTCCTCCATACACTCCATCCACCTCAATAATTCAACACAATAAAATACTCAGTGCTCACTATGATATCTTAAAGCCTCTCACACATGTGATGACTATCTAACTAATCTCAAATCAAGCCATGAAATCATCTAGTTATTCACCACTATGGCATCAATATATCACCTGCGCTTCAATGTAATTCAATAATCTAATATCCTCCCAGTACTATTATTGTCCACAAGACACCAACAACAAAATCTTAAAGTAAGCCATTATCAGTCACCTTAGTCCATATACAACCGATACTAAATGTCATGCCTGATAAAGATCAACTTATGTATCCCAAACATGAAATCTAAAACAATATCTCAAGGTTCAAGGTAAAACAAGACGTTAGAGAAGGTAAAAAAAATTATCTCAATTTTCTCTAAGGTTACTCTAACTCATCATCGTCCCAGTCAATACATTAATTTAAAGTCTTATAACCATTGAGATCTTTAGTGAAACTCTTCACTAACTTCAATCATGAAGATACATCAATCCTTACACATATGTATCAAAACACACTTACATGTCAACGCATTTAGACATTCACTTAGGCATGCATTTAATAATAGTTAGTTTGCATACAAAATCAGGGTCGCACTACTATAACAGGTACTAAACTAGCATGCGTATATAGAATCGACAAGTAACATTCAATAGTTAACACGTAACCTACCACATTAGCATTCAAGTATTAAAATTTTTTTCTAGCATATATAAATACATCAATAAGCACATAACCTGCTACACAGGTGGCCAGGTATACATTCATCCCCATGGATATCCAGACTTACAGCTTATCTCACAGATAACAAGTACATAGTCCACCTCTTAATAATTTTTTTTTTTCGGTCTACTACCTAGATGTAAGCATCTCTCCCCCGTTCATCAATAACCAAGCACACCACCCATTGTACAAATTTCACCCACTAAAGCAACAAGTACAAATCACGTAATCCACGCCAGTCCAATCAACTTAAAGTCTCACCTTTCCTAACTCATAATAAAATCAATTTCAAAAGGATCTACGAACACCCCATGAAAAAAAGAAAACATCTCCCTTAGAAGTACACCCCGTCACCCTCCCCTATAGTAGTCTATGCTAACCCGGAATGCAAATAACCAATCCATCCCCAATATAATGTCAAAGCTAGTCATGTCAAGTAAAATAAAGTCAAAGCAAAGAATGCGGTCAGCTATCTCTATAGAGCAATCCTTACAGATCCTCGTCAAAGTCACACTGCCCCCAACTGGGGTGTCAACATGCAGTGGTGGATCTAACCGATCCATGTCTAACCCCAATGACATGAAAAACATGATAGGTATGAATGAATGGGATGCATCCTAAGTCTATCAATACATTGGCCCATGAACTGAACATAAGGAATGTACCTCTAACTACAGATGGTCCAGATGTAGAGGCCTCTAGGGTGGCCACTGCATAAACATGGCCTTGAACAGTCTAACCCCGTCTGCCTCCTCCCCTCCGTCCGGGAGCTCCCACACTCGGTGTGAAGGGTGCGGGCTGGGGATATGGTACTGGTGGTCTATAGTCCAACTGAGGCTGTGGTAGAGGCACCTGAATGTGCTGGTAGAAATGTGGCCTCGGCAAACTCTGAGAGGCCTGTTTCTAAGGACAAGTGGCCCTAACATGGCCAAGTTGGTGGCAGGTGTAGCACAGCTGTGGAGTTCTCAACCCCTGACTCGGCATCAGTGGCAGAAACGACTCTTGGCTTGATCCAGCTCCTCGCCTCTGGCTGGGATCTCTCTGGGGACAATCGACCATCTTATGGCAAGGCTGTTTGCACCGATAACACAAAAAGAGTCTCTGTGATCCCTGACTAGGGTCACTCTAGGGACAGTTGGCGAACTTATGGTCAGGCTGCCCACATAGAAAACAAGTAATGGGTCCTTGGGATGTCTGTGCTGAAGTAGCCTTAGCTCGTTGCCTCTTCGATGGTCTACTATAAGTGCGAGTTAGGGTAGGCATAGGAATTTGTGTTGAAACTGCCCTCTTCAATGTCTGGGACTCTCTACTCCCCCTAAGGTCAGCCAGCTCTCTCTCTGCCCTGACGGCTCTAGTCACTACCTCTTGTATAGTGTGAAAGCACGCCTGTACAATGGTCGCCATGTCTCTGGCGCCACTAGTCTGCCCTACCTCCTCCGCTGGGGTAGGTGCAGAAGTAACAACCTCCTCAGTCGTGCCATATGCAGAAGCAGCAGCTCAGGGTCTACCATGCCATGGCGGTGCTGTGGCTCTAGGCCTACTATGCCTAGGTGGTATGTGTTTAAGAAGAGCTTGTCTCGGTGGCATGTCTACAAGTCCAAAGAAAAGAAAAATTAATACCCTTTTTTTTTCACATTTAGATATACGCGTCAAAAGGAATCTCAATCTTATTCTCATTCACAACTTACACTCAATAGCTAGTACGTATAGCGTGTCATAATGTATACTTAACAAATTTTCACACATTTCACATATCACGCATCTCACTGCATCAAATCACATAATCATACATCTCTCCACAAACGGTGTTTAACGCAAGAACATCTCTAAAATCTTGAAGACAACCACCCTAAGTATCCATCATCCCATCTATACACAAAAAGCTCCACAAGTCCAAATTCTTCTTATTATTATTTTTTTTTTTGCATTTTAAGGTTTGATGTGTCTTTTATTATTCCTTACTTTTATAGCTAGGTAATAACCCTTCATGAATCCCAACTCCTTTTGTTACTAGCTGATGGGGTGCCATCCACCAACTGTAACGCAAGACCTGAGACCAATCCAGTCTGTATAAATATCATAATCATAATACGATAATCCATGAAATCGGTCACTAACCTAGCACATACACACAAAACCCACAAACAACAGCTAACTAGGTAGATAACTAGGCCCACAGTCTATCTCATAAATAACTAGGCGTACCGCATACCGTACAGATAATTAAGTGTACAACCTATATCACAAATAACTAGGCATATGGCCTATCCCATAAGGTATACGATCATGCATTTCTAATCTCAGTCAACCATCATATCAAACAATTCACAAGCTCTCTATCTATCTGAAAATCAAGTATAGTGCATACATGTGCACATCAATGCAACACGCACACATAAAACATGCTACTCAACTCACCCAACTAAACCGAAAGTCTAAACATCTTCCACTGTTCCTAGGTATTCGAACCTAGGCTCTGATACCACGTTGTCACGCCCCAAATTCCCGCCAACCCGAGGCGCGACAGACGGGACAAAAATAAAATAAAACAAAGGTCAATCTAATGGGTTTAACTAAACATGCATCTGTTTCCATCAATACATCTAAAAACATAGCATAAAATACATCCCATAGATACATCGTTCACATGTCATTTGGGCTTAAGCCCTTACATCTCAAAATATGCCCCAAGGGCCAAAACACTTCAAGTTCTTTCATTCACTAAGACACCACTGAATCTCATGTAACTGGAGCATCATTTGAAATGTTATCCCACGAATGGGTCAGCTCAACTACTGGTATAATATAACGCTAATGCAAGAACCAAAATTAAGGCGTGGCATGTGCAAGTGTACATTTATCTCTACATGTCATCCGATGTCATCAATGCCGTACATGATCAATATGCATGACGCACACATGCAAACTCTATGCCACACATGTCGTATCTTACGGTCCTTCCCCGATAGCCTAAGTACTATGTTTCACTTTATGGTCCGTCCCCACTGGCGTGAGAGCCATGACCGATTTTGGATTTCTCACCACAGGATCTACACCCTCATAATGCAATGCACCAAGTGCTCAACTCACACCATGCTTTCAAGGAATCACACTATGCCAATATGCTCTGATTCCACCATGCAATGATATAATCTCAACAAAATAGTTCATCAACGAATGAAGCATGCTTTAAGTAATACATATTCTACTTGAAGCAACGATGACATTAAATCATAAGGCTCTTTCCACAAGTTTATATATCATGAACAATCAATTTAATCGCATGCTTAGTTTACACATTCCCTATCTTGCCAATTCTCTAAAAACATAAGTCACACATTGCGCCAACACATAGAATATACATCTACTCATGTCTCATATATATCACTTAACTAAACTTTCAGAAAGATAACAAGAAACACATAAGCATATAAGCAATCAGACAAATATGTGAATCATTAAGTCAATCATGTCAATTACTCCTAAACTTCATCGTATTTCTTACTTGGCAAAATACCATACCTGGTGGGTTGGTCTCAACCCTATGGAATCGTGCCGAAGTGTAGCTGAAATAAGTAATAAGGATGTCGGAGATCAGACCGTCTCCTCTTGTCCAGTCAGTGTCCCTAAAATCATAAAATACAATTCAGTCTACTGCTATTTTAATTATGTTATTCATCAAATGTTATGTCTTTATTTTATAAGTTTCTATTTTATTAGATTAAATTCTATCATTGTGTCCGAAAACGTCGAATAAAGTAGGTTTGGGCTTTCGCGGAATTTAATTTGGACATCCGGGCTAAAAAAGGCAAAATAGTCATTTAGCACTTTCACGGTTTTCCATTTCCTGAGACCTCTCCTCGTAAATTGGACTCCACAATTGAGTCCGGAATACTCGAAATAGTAAGATTTCACTATTTCTTTATTCAATTTGCAGTTCGTTTGAATGCGTTTTGACTCAAGGGCATTTTGGAAATTTTCAAGGGTTCCACGGGTCTTTTCTTTTTTGGGACCTTGTCTCGCATCACGGACCTCACCGTTGGTCTTAGGAGGTCCAAGATAGTCAAAAAACATATATGGCTTGTCTCATTTGGGCTTCGGGCCAGTTTTGAGTATTTAATTTAATTAATTAAATTAGGTAAAGTCTAATATATATATATATATATATATATTAAATTCAAAAGGGGGCGGGTGCGCATAGGGTGGCACGCTGGCCAGCGTGCCACCTCCCCTCCGATTCTTCCCTGGTTCGATTCCTAGGGACGCCACTGTGCGTCCCCTTTTGTTTTACCATTTTTTTTTTTCAATTGTGGCCAGGTCGTAAGGCCCAATGACAAAACAGGCCCAATCCTGTTAAATTTTAAACAGGCCCAAAGGCCTCTTAACCTAGAACAGCCCAAACCCTTAAACCAAAACAGGCCCAACCCTAGCCCAGGCGCCCCACGACCTTCAGGTCGTCTTCTCCAGCAGTATCGCCGACGCCGATCGCCGGAGCCGCGACTAACCCTCACGTTTTCCTCATGATTTTCAAGTCGTATCTCGCATATTTTCACACCGATATAGTCCCAAGACATTTATTAACCTCTTGAGACTGTTTTGAGGCCTCAAAACTCTAATTTTCTTGGCAACCAACTGGTTTTCCGATGACTGGTATTCCTCAGTTTTACGACAATTTTGTCAACTATTTTGAGTCCCATTTAATTTCAAAACGTTTCTGCAACTTACCTCACTAACTCCCATCTTTTATTTTTTGAGTTTAACACATAAAATGATAACTCTTCAACCCTTGGCCGTGACCTGCAACTGGCCCTATCTAGCGCATTTTCCAACTATTTTGGGTGATTCTTTTTGCATTTTAATCTATGTTTCAGGGCCCACAAAACCTCATAAATCAAACTAGTTAACATGCTCAAAATTTGAAAGACCAAAGCTGAGTGACTTACCAACTGGCTGGGTTTTCCTCCTGTTACAGGTTCCTTCCTCGTCTCTCGGTCCAAGCTTGTTTCAGACTCCTCTCAGTACTTCACGACTCCCTCACTCGGCTTCTCTCTCTCTTTCTATCTTTTACTCTTTCTAAATTCTCTCTCTAACCAACGGATATACTCATGTACATACACTTACCCCCCACTGTCCAGGCCAGCTACAGCCACCCCTATCTCCCTCTCTTCCCATACCTCTTTTCTGCTTCCTTTCATGTCTAGGTCAGCCTTGCATTTAATGCAAGGTTGACATTGTTTTTCATATATATATATATATATATATATATTATACACACAACACACACACGGCCTGCACACAGCCGCACCTACACACGGTTGTATTCACTACAGCTATATACCTATATATATATATACATATTTAAATGTATTAAACACATACATATACACTTACACACATGATTCACTACACATACATACATACATACACTACATCACACATACATACAGCACACTAAAAAAAAAAACATTAATAATAATATTAGATAATTAAACAAATGAATATATAACTAAAAATTTTTTTTTTTGCTTCTAAAAATTCAAATTCTTACAGTCTCGCCTTGATTTATTTAAATGTATTTTAATTATTCTAATAGTCCATCATAGTTATCGGAATAATTCCGATTAAACGCACTCCCAATGTGTGTTATACTAATCTTGCTCAAGTGCACTTCGTGCACTAATTTCTCACATTCACTCATATGTTAATTCTCGATTAACACTAGTTGTAATTTCTTATCAGATCACGACCCTTGACATTAAATTGTCTTCTTAGTTTGGTCGTGTAACACCCCGACTTTGCGTAATTAATAATTAGTGTTAATTATTAATTAATAACCGGCTTATAGAATGATTAGGGAATTAATTATGATCCCGACGGTCGCCATGGACCGATTAAATAATCAAATATGTCTGGGGGAAAAGGGTATGATAACCAAACCCAATTACTGGTTAAATCGATAAAATAACGCCGTTTTAACACTAACGGAACCCGAATTAGCTAACCCGGGAAATCCCGGATGATTAATAAATGACACGGAACCTCTGACACTGAAGAATACTGAAATACGGAACTCTCGGAACAAACCGCGTCGAAAAATGAGTTACGGAATGAAAGTTACGAAGGAAACACTGAAACTGAATTACTGCGCAACCAAACGTGGCCTTAACCGAAAATATGGAAAAAAATGGCCAAATGGGAGGCCAGGGGAATTGAACCCTTGACCTTTGAGTGAAAAGAAACCTCATCCAAAAAATTACCAACTGGGCTACTATTATTTTTGTGTCCATATATACAACAGAAATGTATATAACACTGAATTATCCTAGTCTGCCACCAAAAATGGCCAATGGCCATCCATGCAACATGTCACGACCCGAAACCCACCCTATGCGAGCCTCGTGTCGCGGGGCCGACCCGAAGGCCGTCCCTACTTTTTTCATTCCTGTATCATAGTACTAATATGCAAATGTACTAAAAATTTTAAACAATGAACAGCGGAAGTCTTTATCAATTACAGTAATCCAGCGGAAGTCTTTTTAAATAAATTACACAGCGAAAGTCTATTAAATACATGTCATAGTTCTACATAAACAAAATGAGAACCAAACGTAACCAGCACCCGGGGGTGGTGAATACATAGGAGAACTAACATAGACTGATACAATGCTTCAAAATGTCCCCCTACGCTCTCAGACTCCTACTGGGGTTTCGCAGCGTCATCACCTGAAATGGGGGGTAAGTGGGGTGGAATAAGCTATGAAGCTCAGCAAGTAAACCAGATCTCCGACACTGGTATCGATAAGATACAAATCCATGAATAAAAATATGATAGCCAATCATAAGAAGTAAGATGCTGTGATAGCCAATGAGAACAGTTGCCATGATGGCCAATAAATAGTGGGGCACAATATACAATCAGGAGAAATGAATAAGCAGTGATAAGGGTTTCTCAACAATAACCTGTCACAACAAGAGTACTGCCACAATAAAACGATTCCAATCAAACCAATGAACAACGTAAGATAATCCATAAGAAACAGTAACCATTCAACAATATATCCATAACAATAATCCAATGGAGATGCTTATAATCTGTAGTAGGGAATGGCAGCCCCTCTTCGTAATTCGAGGCCCGGCATACCTTTCAGTTAAACACACATCTTTTGCCATGCGTCCGTTCACGGACTAGTTCGTCACAGAAGCATCGGATGGATGTTGTGACTGAGCACAACTCCAGCATTTATAAACATAGCATGATCATTTGTGATTCCATAGGAGTATGAAAATGGAATATCATATACACAGTAAAGCATAACAGTAAGCCTTTCAAGGCATGGTTCAATATGATAACAATAGTACAATAGTCAATCAATGTCCACAAGATAGAACAATATCACATTGTGGATAGCAATAACATGAAGTACTTTCAAGAGTACAAGTTTGGCAGTAATGAATAAACTTGGCTTTAGAAACACCATATGGAAGAGAAAGTGATCCACTTACCTCTATCGTGATTCTATCTCAGAAATCCGTGAGTATACCCTTGCCTTTTGAGTTCCCTATATATCAGTGAATATGTTTCAGAATAAATGTTATTCATCAAATTTTATGCCTTTTCATTATAAGTATTTCAAATACTATTTTAGACTTTACCATTGAGTCCGGAACGCTGAAGAAAGTCGGTTTAGGCTTTCGCGGAATTCCATTTGGACTTTTGTACTAAAAGGGCAAAATGGTCATTTTGCACTTTTACGGTATTTTATACTTCGGGGTCTCATCTCGTAAAACGGACCCCACCATTGGACTTAGAACGTCCGAGATAATAAGTTTTGACTATTCATTTCTCTCATTTGGACTTCGTTTGACCCATATTTGAGATAGGGGCATTATTGTAAAAATTAATATTTAATTAATTTTCCTATTTGGGCCTGTAATACCCCGACTCTGTATAATTAATTATTAATTAGTACCGGCTTAGGGAATAATTAAGGAAATTAACCTTAATCTCCCGGTGGGCACACTAGACCAATAGAATGATTAAACATGTCCGAGAATAGGGTATAATACCCGAACCTAATTATCCATTAATTAGGTGAGATAATGTCAATTTAACACTGACGGAATTCGAATTAATTAACCACGGAAATCCCAAAAGACTAATAAATGACACGGAACCTCTGACACTGTAGATAACTGAAATATGAAACTCTCGGAACAAACCGCATTGAAAAAGGAATTACGGAATGAAAGTTATGAGGCAAGCACTGAAACTAAATTACTGCGCAACCAAACGTGGCCTTAACCGAAAATATGGAAAAAAATGGCCAAATGGAGGCCAAGGGAATTGAACCCTTGACCTTTGAGAGAATAAATTCTTCCCAAAAACTTACCAGTTAGGCTACCCATTACTTTGTGTATATATATGCAACTTATTTGTATATATCTCTGTATTGCCCTAACTTGCCACCCAAAGCAACCAATGAGGTTACATGCAAACCCCACATGATTGCTCCCCATCAGCCCACATCAGCCCTAAATCCCACTGATTCTCTAATATATTCATATATATGTATATGTATAAGAATGAATAAATATATGTGTGTACACATCTTGGACCTTCAAAATGGGGGGCTGTTGTAACACAAAAATCAGAACTGTTATAGAGGGGTAGGTCTATTAGAGGCTTAAAGAGTCTGCATGTAGTCTTGGGTGAGAGACCAAGAGAGAAAATCCATGTGAGGTCAAGCATGGTGTGTATAGCATGGTATATACAACTTGGTGTACACATGCATGTGTACGTCTTCAATGTGATGCACAAGGAGGAGGAGAGCTGTGCACAATGGGGCTAGACTGAGGGGCACGACTGCACTGGAACAGCATGCATGAAACCACAACCGAACCTAAGAGGGTCTGATTTTTGAAGGTAAAAATCCGAAATTTGTAATTTTCTGTTAAGAAATTCTGTTGCTATTTTCAGTCAATATAAACTATATGTATGCACTACTGAGAGGCCTGGGATTGTTATAGAACAATTGGGAAGGTCGAATAGGACTGAAACCCCAAACCTGTAGCAAAACGGCCATGGATGTACCTCGGATAACTGGGTCTGACTTGACCCAAGCTTAACCGAATTTGGTTGGTCAAGACCAAATCTAGAGGTCATAAGGGTCCCAAATACACCAACCTGCGACCCTAGAACACTGATTTGGACCCTCAAAACCGAACCTATAGGTCTCGGCCATGAAACCCAACTCCCAAATCAGACTTCTAAATCATGTTTTTGAAATGGGATGTTGATCCCCATGGACACACGGTCACAACGAGCCAAGCCACGTGAGGTTTGGTGGAGAAATGAGGCCACGCGACCGAGTTGAAACCCCCCATGATAATCGGTTAAACAGAGCTCCACCCGTAATTTCGAGGCACAAAATCGATGCCAAGTTGTTGGTCTAACCTGTGGGAATGGTTTGGAACCAAAAACAGCAAAAATATGTACCTCAAATATCACGAAAATGAGAAAATATGAAAACTGGAAACTAGGGTTACTGTTCATCGTCGTGAGGAAGACGATGAACAGTACTGGACACGGTTCGGGTCAATTTCGGGTTCGGGTCGGGACCCAACCCATCGCGCAAACGGGCTTTAGTTGGACGGCACCGTTTTGAGGCTAATTGTTTTAAATTAAAATCTGATTTCATCCTGTTTGGTTACGGGCCTTAGAAATAAAAATTGGGAACTAGATAACCTAACCATGGATAGGGGCCAAATTGGGGATAGAGGGGACATGTAATTCCGGTTCTCTGGCCTAACTGAACCGGTTGGTTTTTGGAGGTTTTGGACCCGTTCAACTGATGAACCCTTGAACCCTTGGGTTTGAACCCCTAAATTATGAAATTATATTTTGAACCCCAAATACTTTCTAAAATTACGGATTTGTCCCCACTGTTTTAAAGAATTACACAGTGGCCCAGATTTTGGATAAATTATACATTTAAGCCCCTGGTAATTAATTAAATAATAAAATAATTATTTAATTATTTTATTAAATAGGTAAAATTACAATTTTACCCCTGGACATTAAATATGTCAAACGAAGTCCAAATAAATTAAATAAATAGTGTATTTTCACTATTTCAAGCATTCTGGACTCAATGGTACAGTCCGATTTTCGAAATACAATCCCGAAAAATACAGACCCGTAAGTGATAAATGACCGAACTGCCCCTGATGGTACCCAGACCCAAATAAAAATATCAGATAGCCTATTTTGACTATCTCGGGCATTCTGAACTCAATGGTGAGGTCCGTTTAATGAACCGAGGTCCCGAAAAATACAGACACGTAGGTGTAAATGACTGAATTGCCCTTAATGATACCTAGGGCCGATTAAACATAACAGACAGTCCAATTTCACTATGTTGGACGCTCTGGACCCAATGGTGAGGTCCATTTTATGAACTGACGTGCCGAAAAATACGACACATGAAATTACCAAATTACCCCTGATACCGTACGAGACCTAAACATAGTCCGATTGGGACGAAACTGATACCGGTAGGAGCCCAGACACTGGTGAGACTGTATACTTGATTAGATGACGAATCGGGGTCAGAATTACACAAAACGTAAAATGACCAAAATACCCCTGAGCACTGTAAGTGCAAAGTAGAGGTCGAATAAAGGTCAAACTGATCTAATAAATTGTCATAGGGATAATTATGAACACTGAAGGGCTAAATAAGACTTCGAGAAAGTCAACGCGTAAAACGAGAAATGACCGATGTGTCCCGACGATCTAAAGCAAATACCAAATGAAGTCAAAGGGACTTACAAATTTATACATGAGATATATGGGACGTTCTGAGGACCATGACAGGGTCCGGGGCAAAAATGATAAAATTACCATTTTGCCCCTAAGACTAAATAAGTACCCAACTGATAACGATTAAAGTCTAAAAGACTTAAAACTTCATAAATACGATATATGGGATATTCTGAGGACAATAACAGGGTCCGGGATAAAAATGACAAAATTACCATTTTGCCCCTATGGTTAAAATGAGAACCTAACTGATACCGATTGGAGTCCAAAGGACGTAGAACTTTGTACTTAAGATATAAAGACTATTCCGAAGACCACGACAGGGTCCGGGACAAGAATGGTAAAATTACCATTTGCCCCTCAGGTTGAATGAGTGCCTGACTGATAACAATTGAAGTCTAAATGACTTAGGATATAATCCTAATAACTGTTAAGCCTAATTAAAGAATGAAATAGCCTCGGGTGAGACCCAATGGAAGGGCGATAGGCTACTAGGCTATCTTAGGTAATCCGATAGATACCTAAGATGACGAATGAGACCTGAATGGATGAGTTCTGATCTGTCTGTGATTGATGATTATTATTCAGGATATATATGGAGATGCCTGACATACCTGGAGGTTATCGGATTATTTATGCAAGGAAATAAGCGTAAAGTTTGTGAGTAACTTCTGACACTGTTTTGATACTATCCCTTGATTTACTGATCTGTTTTGAATGCAATTATTTAAATGCATGCCTTTCCGTACTATATCACTTATGACATGGTTTTAGTCTTTTTTTAAATAATTGACTATATTCCTGATCCCTGTGCTAGCATCCCGTACTGTTTTGCCCGTTTTGAACTGTTGAGATAAAATGGAAATATTGAACCATTATTTCTAAAACGATTAAATAAACCATGTGATATAGGCAAAGAACAACATTTTGTTGTATCGTACCGCTTTGTATAGTATACTGTCTGAATGCTATATTGTTCAAATGTATGTACTTATTGTACACCCTTTGTACCACATTCCACGTGATGTGCTTGTGTCCTTCGAATTTGGAATTCCGTTCAGTTCTGTTATGTGCTGTCCGTTAATGATATGTCTGCCTCGGTTGTTATGTTCCGTCTGGTTCTGACATGTTCCGTCTGTTGATGATCTGTTTGTCTTGATTGATATATGGTCCAGTTCCGTCATGATCTATCCGTTAATGATATGTCTTTGTTTTGACTGATGTATTGTTCCGTTCGATTCTGTTATGTTCCATCTGTTGATGATCTGTCTGTCTTGATTGATATATGGTCCAGTTCCGTTATGATCTATCCGTTGATGATATGTCTTTGCTTTGACTAATGTTTTGTTCCGTTCGATTCTGCTATATTCCGTTCATTGATAATGTGTCTGCCTTGATTGATATATGGTCCAGTTCCGTTGTGTACTGTCCATTGATGATACGTCTGTCTTGATTGAAACATTGTTCAGTCCAGTTATGATTAGTTCCGACAGTGATGTGTCCCTGACTTGATTGTTATATTGTTTCTACCCAGTTCCGTTATGTTGTCCTGTTCATGATTGCCTGTGTCTTGATTAGTGTATTGTTACCGTTTAGTTCCGTTATAATTTTATCCGTTCGCGATATGCCTTTGCTTGACTGATGTATTGTTTCCGTTCGATTCTGTTATATTCTATCCATTGATGATATGTCTGGCCTGATTGATAGATGGTCTACTTCCGTTATGTTTCCGTCCTGTTATTAATATGCCCCTGTCTTGACTGACTTATTGTTCCCACTCAGTCCTGATTGTGATTCGTTTCGTTAATGAAAAGTCTGTGTCTTGACCGATATATTAGCAATAGTTATTGCTCAAACCGATTGGTTATGTCTTGTTCTGATCCGTTTGTATTGTCTGTTCGATTCTGTTTTATTGTACTAGACTGTTTATGAAATGGATTTATAAAAATAGTTATTTTTGAAATGACTAAATTATCCATGTGCCTTGGAAGCACAAAATTGGATTTGAAACCCATGATAGGGAATCTGTGTTACTCACTGGGCTTATTTAAGCTCACCCCATATTCTGACATTTTTTAGGAATTACCTCCATTGGATTAGAAGGTACTATGACATGACGTGAATAGGCCAAGTGGCATCGCAAGTAAGGATCTGACGGCACTGAATTGTAGAGACTGGTTTATTGTAGATTGAACCTGGTTATTCCGGTGAGTGGTATGTTATGACTGACTTGACTGATATATACTAGATAGACATGGCTCATGGAACTAATGGTACTCTAGAGATATTAGATCTGCTCTATTGTTATATGATTGATTTTAGATATGCTCTGAGATTAGAATTGTTGACTGATTGGATTTAGTCTTGCTCTGTGATACATATTCTTATGATGTATAAGTGAGTTGCATTCCCGTGACACAAAGAAATAAAAAGGTTTTAAATTCCGCTGCATCTGACCCTACAGTTGGAGTGCAATTCGTCGGAAAGTTCAGAATTTGCCTTTGGTTGGTCGCGTCGCGACCGACTGGCAGTCACGTCCTCGACATCCGCGTAGGGTGGGGTTCGGGATGTGACAGGGCCACAGTAACATTTCCTAAAACATTTGGGGTCAAAATATAAATAATCAAAGTTACGGTCTGAACCAGTGGGTTCACTGTTTGGAAACCCTAACCGGTCCGGTTCTTCACTGAACCAAACGGTTCAGTTCAGTTCATAAAATCGGATTACAATAAACCTGGTTTCCTATCTCATCCCTGGTTTGGATAGCACTAAACCAATTTCCTATTTATTGTCCCTGCAACCAAACAGCCCAAAACCCAATTAAAATCCCAATTTAAACGACACAGTTTCATGCCCCATCTCATATCCGGTCGGGTCCCGACCCGGATCCAACCCGGACCCGTTTCTTTTTAACCCGGTAGACACACGACTTTTCGGTCGTCTCTCCCAAAGCTCCGGTGAGCCTGTATTAGGGTTCTGTCACCTTCTCCGGTGACGGCAACCTGTCCCAATCAGTTTTCTCTCCTATTTTCAATGCCAAGCTCTTCCTTTCTTCCCCACGACCTCATTCATATCCTCGGCTTGCCCCACAACTCTCCCCATCTTCACGAATAGGGAGTTATTCAACTCCGGCCGATTCTCCGGCCAAGTTTCATTTTCTATTTCGTGACTGTTAAGGCACGGTTTTGGTCCTAGAATTCTTCTAGCTTGTTTCTGCACCTCATTAGATCATTTTTAGAAACTTTAAAACAAGTTTTAAACATAATATTCATGGAACCCAGATTATCTGTCCGACCTGTAACTCCGTTTTCCTACCTCGTTTCTCAACCGTTTTTCATGATTCTTTTTGCATTATCTTCCTTATTCTATACTCTACAAGGCCCTATAGTTAGATTTAGGTTTCATGCTCAAAAACAATAAAAACAGAACCTAAATCACTTACCTGGGTTTCGGTTTTTAGCCCACTATAACCTTCTAAACTTCTCTGTTTCTGAATCAATCTTTCTCTCTTCTTCTCCCCTTCAGTTCTTGACCCTTTCCTTCTTTTCTAACCTCTCAAATCACAAACCCGTACATATATATATATATATAGACAATACACCCACCGCTTCTTTCTCTCTCTACCTTATCACTCTCTCTCTCTTTCTCTCTTGCAGTCATCCTTGACTGCAGAGAACTGCCCATTCACTCTTCTCCATCCACGTACCTCATATATTACATATATACACATATATTACATATATACACACACCACCTCACCAAGTCGGTTGGTGTGGTTACCAAACATACACACACACAGTGATGCACACACTCACTGATATTTTGCTTGGAAGCTTCCTTTCTTGTTTTCTTTTCCTTTTTCTTATTACACATATACATATATACATATATACATGTTTAATACTTTATATTATATACATATATATATACACATAAAATACATCTTTTTATACATGTATATACATGCATGTGTAGGGATATAAACTCATTTTTAATCGTATACACATACACTCATTTTGGTCGGGCTACTCATCTATATTCAAGTATGCATGCATGGGAATACGTGCATGCACGCATTACGATGCAGTGCCCTGGGGTGCTCGGGTGTTACCCAGCCTTGATCATTCTACGCAAAACATTTATCTTTTTAATCTAAGTTCAGTTCCACAATTATTGTGACATAGAGTTTAAGACAATTCAGGTTATGCTATTCAGTCGACTTGCCTCGGTAAACGTGTCGTATCCCGGGTCGGGATATCACATTCTTACCTCCTTAAAAATAAGTTTGTCCGCAAACTTAACGGTTCTAACTCCGGTGGTTCTCGTGGTTTCCGTGGTTCTTTTAACATCATGACCTAACTGAGTTAGTCGTTTCATATTTGCTGAGAATCAAGTTTTACTGTCACTTCAGATCAAGTTTTACTGTTACATCAATTATTGTAAGATTCTTTCTACAATTTCAAGTGTACCTCGAAATCCTCACGTGAATCTTAATTGTTTTCTATGGTTTCTCTAGTCTGTATTTCATAAGTTCTGTACCTTAACATGATTCAATGATGATTCCGTTGACAATTAGTAAGCAATAAGTTAAATGGCCTAAGCGTTTCAGTGTCTATATTTAGTTAGCAATATATGTGGAAAGCGACATAAAACATAATTTAATACAAGTAACCCTAAGGGTATCGTCTTCTTAGATTCTATCATCATCTTGTGAAAATTTGAGCAATTAATATGTCACGTAAGAGTTCTATGTCTATGTTCAATCCAGCAATATATATAGGGATGTAAATATTCATGCCAAGTGAAATGTGGGCAGGCTATAGGTAGACTAAAGGAATACCTGCGACTACAGAGGTTGTAGCCTGCACATCCTCTGGAAAAATGGAGAAAACTCGTCCTGCCTGCTGCTGGACGTTTCCCTGTCCATTTCTTTGGGTCGGGGGTCTAGGTGCTGCTGTTGCTGGTGTTGTTGGTCCAACTGAGGCAATACTAGCTGTGGCCTGAGCATTCTGGGGACATAGTCTCGCAATATGCCCTTCTTTGCCACAATAGTAACAAGTGTTGCTACCCTTAAGGCACTGGCCTTTGTGGACCTTCTGGCAGCGAGTGCATTGGGTAGCGCTTCCCTTAGTATGGTCTGGTCTCCTCTAAATGGGCTCTGTGGTTTGGGATTCAGTCCCTGGTCTAATAAATATAGGTCCTAGTCCAGAGGAAGAAGGCCTTTGCCCCCTACTCTGGTTACCTCCCTGTTTCTGGTTCCCTCGTCTCTTGGCGTACTCCTCACCACTCCTTTCTATGATCCGTGCCGTTTCCACGACATCATCATAAGTAGTCAATCGATGGGATACCAGTCTATCTTTGATAGGCCACTTCAGTCCTTCCTCAAATTTGCGAGCCTTCAAGTCTTCAGTACCAATAGCACCAGGGAAAATCTGGCCAACTCAGTAAATCTAGCCTCGTATTGCTCTACTGTCATTGCCCCCTGTTGCAGTACCATAAACTCCGCAACTCTTCGGTTTTGTACTTCTTGGGAGAAGTACTTCTTGTTGAAGATATCAGTAAATCGTTGCCAGTTCATGCCTGGCTCTTTATCTTCCTCTATCATCCACCATTTATGTGCCATACCTTTGAGCAAATAAGTGGCGTATGCCATTTTTTGGACTTCAGTGCATATTAGGATTTTGAAGATCCTGTTCATTTCCAATAACCACTCCTCAGCTATAGTGGCTCCTCCTGTACCGTCGAAAATCGGGGGTTTCATTTTCTGAAACCGCTCATATAAGTATGCAGCATCTCGCTCGTTCCCTTGACGATGTCCTACATTGTCGCCTGCATTGACAAGCTGCTCCTGTTGTACTGGCTGTGCTGGTTGGCTAGCACTAGCCTGAATCTGTGGTAGACTTTTAATGATAGTCCGCATCATTCTTTCCAGTTGTTCTAAACGATCCATGGGTAACGAACCTTGCCTCGTGTTTACCATGTCTGTAAGGATTACCCGTGATGATAACCAATAAGATAACCAATGAGATAACCAATGAGATAACTAATAAGATAACCAGTCAATGTGTAAGGCAATGGGTCAATGATTGTAAAATATAAAGTATCAGTCATATCCGACAGTCTTAACTCTAGTCCTATCTCCCATGACTCACAATCGAACCTATAGCTTTGATACCAAGCTGTCACGACCCGAAACCCACCCTATGCGAGTCTCGTGTCGCGGGGCCGAACCAAAGGCCGTCCCTACTTTTTCCATTCCTGTATCATAGTACTAATATGCAAATGTACTAAAAATTTTAAACAATGAACAGCGGAAGTCTTTATCAATTACAGTAATCCAGCGGAAGTCTTTTTAAATAAATTACACAGCGGAAGTCTATTAAATACATGTCATAGTTCTACATAAACAAAATGAGAACCAAACGTAACCAGCACCCGGGGGTGGTGAATACATGGGAGAACTAACATAGACTGATACAATGCTTCAAAATGTCCCCCTACGCTCTCAGACTCCTACTGGGGTTTCGCAGCGTCATCACCTGAAATGGGGGGTAAGTGGGGTGGAATGAGCTATGAAGCTCAGCAAGTAAACCAGATCTCCGACACTGGTATCGATAAGATACAAATCCATGAATAAAAATATGATAGCCAATCATAAGAAGTAAGATGCTGTGATAGCCAATGAGAACAGTTGCCATGATGGCCAATAAATAGTGGGGCACAATATACAATCAGGAGAAATGAATAAGCAGTGATAAGGGTTTCTCAACAATAACCTGTCACAACAAGAGTACTGCCACAATAAAACGATTCCAATCAAACCAATGAACAACGTATGATAATCCATAAGAAACAGTAGTCCATAAGAAACAGTAACCATTCAACAATATATCCATAACAATAATCCAATGGAGATGCTTATAATCTGTAGTAGGGAATGGCAGCCCCTCTTCGTAATTCGAGGCCCGGCATACCTCTCAGTTAAACTCACATCTTTTGCCATGCGTCCGTTCACGGACTAGTTCGTCACAGAAGCATCGGATGGATGTTGTGACTGAGCACAACTCCAGCATTTATAAACATAGCATGATCATTTGTGATTCCATAGGAGTATGAAAATGGAATATCATATACACAGTAAAGCATAACAGTAAGCCTTTCAAGGCATGGTTCAATATGATAACAATAGTACAATAGTCAATCAATGTCCACAAGATAGAACAATATCACATTGTGGATAGCAATAACATGAAGTACTTTCAAGAGTACAAGTTTGGCAGTAATGAATAAACTTGGCTTTAGAAACACCATATGGAAGAGAAAGTGATCCACTTACCTCTATCGTGATTCTATCACAGAAATCCGTGAGTATACCCTTGCCTTTTGAGTTCCCTATATATCAGTGAATACGTTTCAGAATAAATGCTATTCATCAAATTTTATGCCTTTCCATTATAAGTATTTCAAATACTATTTTAGACTTTACCATTGAGTCCGGAACGCCGAAGAAAGTCGGTTTAGGCTTTCGCGGAATTCCATTTGGACTTTTGTACTAAAAGGGCAAAATGGTCATTTTGCACTTTTACGGTATTTTATACTTTGGGGTCTCATCTCGTAAAACGGACCCCACCATTGGACTTAGAACATCCGAGATAATAAGTTTTGACTATTCATTTCTCTCATTTGGACTTCGTTTGACCCATATTTGAGATAGGGGCATTATTGTAAAAATTAATATTTAATTAATTTTCCTGTTTGGGCCACAGTAACATTTCCTAAAACATTTGGGGTCAAAATGTAAATAATCAAAGTTACGGTCTGAACCAGTGGGTTCACTGTTTTGAAACCCTAACCGGTTCGGTTCTTCATTGAACCAAACGGTTCAGTTCAGTTCATAAAACCGGATTACAATAAACCTGGTTTCCTATCCCATCCCTGGTTTGGATAGCACCAAACCAGTTTCCTATTTATTGTCCCTGCAACCAAACAGCCCAAAACCCAATTAAAATCCCAATTTAAACGACACAGTTTCATGCCCCATCTTATATCCGGTCGGGTCCCGACCCGGATCCAACCCGGACCCGTTTCTTTTTAACCCGGTAGGCACACGGCTTTCCGGTCGTCTCTCCCAAAGCTCCGGTGAGCCTGTATTAGGGTTCCGTCACCTTCTCCGGTGACGGCAACCTGTCCCGATCAGTTTTCTCTCCCATTTTCAATGCCAATCTCTTCCTTTCTTCCCCACGGCCTCATTCCTATCCTCGGCTTGCCCCACAACTCTCCCCATCTTCACGAATAGGGAGTTATTCAACTCCGGCCGATTCTCCGGCCAAGTTTCATGCCCCTATTTCGTGACTGTTAAGGCACGATTTTGGTCCTAGAATTCTTCTAGCATGTTTCTGCACCTCATTAGATCATTTTTAGAAACTTTAAAACAAGTTTTAAACATAATATTCATGGAACCCAGATTATCTATCCGACCTGCAACTCCGTTTTCCTACCTCGTTTCTCAACCGTTTTTCATGATTCTTTTTGCATTATCTTCCTTATTCTATACTCTACAAGGCCCTATAGTTAGATTTAGGTTTCATGCTCAACAACAATAAAAACAGAACCTAAATCACTTACCTGGGTTTCGATTTTTAGCCCACTGTGACCTTCTAAACTTCTCTGTTTCTGAATCAATCTTTCTCTCTTCTTCTCCCCTTCAGTTCTTGACCCTTTCCTTCTTTTCTAACCTCTCAACTCACAAACCCGTACATATACATATATATATATATAGACAATACACCCACCGCTTCTTTCTCTCTCTACCTTATCACTCTCTCTCTCTCTCTCTCTTGCAGTCATCCTTGACTGCAGAGAACCGCCCATTCACTCTTCTCCATCCACGTACCTCACATATTACATATATACACATATATTACATATATACACACACCACCTCACTAAGTCGGTTGGTGTGGTTACCAAACACACACACACACAGTGATGCACACACTCACTGATATTTTGCTTGGAAGCTTCCTTTCTTGTTTTATTTTCCTTTTTCTTATTACATATATACATATATACATATATACATGTTTAATACTTTATATTATATACATATATATACACACATAAAATACATCTTTTTATACATGTATATACATGCATGTGTAGGGATATAAACTCATTTTTAATCGTATACACATACACTCATTTTGGTCGGGCTACTCATCTATATTCACGTATGCATGCATGGGAATACGTGCATGCACGCATTACGATGCAGTGCCCTGGGGTGCTCGGGTGTTACCCAGCCTTGATCATTCTACGCAAAACATTTATCTTTTTAATCTAAGTTCAGTTCCACAATTATTGTGACATAGAGTTTAAGACAATTCAGGTTATGCTATTCAGTCGACTTGCCTCGGTAAACGTGTCGTATCCCGGGTCGGGATATCACACAACACCACACCCTTGCATCACCCCTATGCTCCCTAGCTCATCATCACCCTACTTCAGCCATGATGACCTCTCCTCCAACCAAAATACATGCAGATTTATCATGAGGTTGGGAGATGTATTGAAGAAGAAAATTTGCATTACAAGTCTCCATATGTGTATTGGAGGAGGGAGAAATCAGAAATGGGTGCATGAGATCTGCTAACGAGAGATTGAGTTAGAGAGAGAGACTGCCAAACCAAGTGTATGTGTATGTGCATGTCCATGTGTGTGTGGCCATGGAGGTGCCCAAACGAGGCTATGTGCTGCACGGCTAGGACTGAGGCACACCTGAGGTGCCAAGGTCTGAACTGAGCTATGGGAGGGAGGAACAATGGCCTGAACCAAGGTATACTCCTCTTTAAACTAAAAAATTTTCTGTTAAAAATTTGACATACTGTTCTGATAGTTTTAATCCATTTAAACTGTATAAATGAGTCCCTATGAGGCCTTAGAACGATTCTGAATCAATTGGGAGGCTCGAATGGGGCTTGAAACCCCAAACCGTGAGCAAACCGCCATTAAAACACCTTGGGTAACAGGTCTGAAACGACCTCCATAAAACGGACTCCTGATGGTCTAGAACTCATCTAGACTCTTCTAGGGTTCTGAAAACCCTCATCCGCGACCCAAAAACACACTGGAAGACCCTCAAATTTGACACTATTCTTTTCGGCCATGGAACCCAAAACCTGAAATGAACACTTAAACTGAAATTTGTAAATAGGGAATTGAAGCCTCTGTTTTAAGGGTCACAAAGAACCAAACCGTGTGAGATTTGGTTGAGAAATAAGGCCCCACGACCGAACTGAATCTCCTCACAATAATCGGCTGAACAGAGCTCCATATACGGATTTGAAGCTCTAAATTAATACCAAAAGGTCTGAATGACTCCCAGTAATGTTTTGGGATCAAAACATATCGAAAACAGCCCTTGAAAACCCACGAAATTGAAGAAATAGCAACCTGCAACTAGGGCAACGGATGGGGAAAAGATGGGGAAGACGGAGTCAACTCGCGAGTCATACCGGGTTGGCCGAGTCGACTCGGACACGCGTCGGCCTGTGAGGCTGCCACTGAAATAATGAAACTGCGTCGTTTCTGTTTTAAATTAAAATCGAATTTGTCTTGTTTGGTTACGGGTTTTACAAATTGAAAATCAGGACTAGGCCTATCCAAACCGAGAATAAGGAAGCAAATCAGGATAACTGGGATATGTTATCCCGGTTTTCCTGAAAGACAGTGAACCGGTTGGTTTTCTGAATTTTGGACCAGTTCAATTTCTGAACCCCAGAACCCTCTGGTCTGAACCTTAATTTTCTGAATTTATATTTAACCCCCCCAAATGTTTCTGAAAATTACGGATTTGCCCCAACAGTTCTGAATATTGCACAGTGGCCCAGATTTTGGGAAAATTATACATTTAAGCCCTGCTAAATTAATTAAATAATAAAATTATTATTTTATTATTTTATTAAATAGGTAAAATTATGATTTTACCCCTGGACATTAAAAATGTCAAACAGAGTCCAAATAAATTAAATAAATAGTGTATTTTCACTATTTCAAATATTCTGGACTCAATGGTACAGTCCAAATTGAGAAATTATGTACCGAAAAATACAGACCTGTAAGTGACAAATGACTGAACTGCCCCTAGTGATACCCAGGGCCAATTAAACATAAAAGATGGTCCAAGTTAACTATGTCGAACACTCTGGACCCAATGGTGAGGTCCATTTTATGAACTGAGGTGCCGAAAAATATGACGCATGAAATTACCAAAATGCCCCTGATACTGTACAAAGCCCAAATAAAGGTCAAACTGATCTGATAAATTATCATAAGGATAATCATGAACACTGAAGGGCTAAATAAGACTCCAGAACAGTTAACGCGTAAAACAAGAAACGACTAATATGTCCCGATGACCAAAAGCAGATACCAAACGAAGTCCAAAGGACTTAGAAAATTATATCTAAGATATGTGGACTATTCTGAGGACCACGATAGGGTCCGGGATAAGAATGGAAAAATTACCATTTTGCCCCTAAGGCTAAGTAAGCCCTTAACTGATAGCGATTCAAGTCTAAAAGGCTTAGAAATTCATGTATACGATATATGGGATATTCTGAGAACCACGACTGGGTCCCGGGCAAGAATGACAAAATTACCATTTTGCCCCTATGGTTAAAATAAGAACCTAACTGATACCGATTGGAGTCTAAAAGACGTAGAACTTTATATTTAAGATATAAAGAATATTCTGAGGGCCTTGACAGGGCCCGGGGCAAGAGTGATAAAATAACCGTTTTGCCCCTAAGGCTGAAAAGTAACTGACTGATAACGATTGAAGTCTAAATGACTTGGGTTATAATCCTGATGACTGCTAAGCCTAATTAAAGAATGAAATAGCCTCGGGTGAGACCCAGTGAAAGGGCGATAGGTTACTAGACTGTCTTAGGTGATCCGATAGATACCTAAGATGACAAATGAGACCTGAATGGATGAGTTCTGATCTGTATATGATTGATGATTATTGTTCAGGATATACATAGAGATGCCTGACGTATCTGGAGGTTATCGGATTGTTTGTGCAAGGAGATAACCGTAACAGTTTGTGAGTAACCTGGAACTTCTGACTTGGTGTATAAGTACACCGTCTAGTTACTGTATTTTGATTCACTGTACTGTTTTATCTGCCATACTGTTTAAATGCATGTTTTTAAATGCATACTCTTTTATCATATATTACACGTGACATGATTTTGTACTGTCCTGCTCTCCTGTTCAGTTCGGGTCTGTCCTGTTCCGTTGTATGGTCTGTCCTGGTTTTGTTCTGTACTGTTGCGTCTTGTGAGTAACCCTGACTCCTGAATTGGTGTATAAGTACACTGTCTAGTTACTGTATTTTAAAATACTGTACTGTACTGTTTTATCTGATACACTGATTTCATGCTCTTACTCAAATGCATGATTTTTACTCTGTCTAGCTTCTCTGTTCTGTACTGAAATAAACCTATCGTTGTTTTTAACTGGTTCTAAAAAGAACAACTGATTCTTGGTACCACCTCAGTCTTGAGCACTATATGAGCATACTGCACTGTTTAATCTGTGCATACTGTACTGCTTATTCTGTTATACTGTTCTGCTCTGCTCATTACTGATCTGTTCTGTTACTCTGATGTTTTAACTGATCTGTTCTGTTACTCTGATGTTTTAACTGATCTGTTCTGTTTGATCTGTCCTGACTTGTTCTGTTTGATCTGTTTGACCTATTCTGTTTGATCTGTCCTGACCTGTTCTGTTTGATCTATCCTGACCCGTTCTGTTTGATCTGTCCTGACCTGTTCTGTTTGATCTATCCTGACCTGTTCTGTTTGATTTATCTGACCTGTTCTGTTTGATCTGTCCTGACCTGTTCGGTTTGATCTGTTCAGTTTTGATCTGCCCTGACCTGCTTTGTCTGATCTGCCTAATCCGTCCTGATTTGCTCTGTTTCGATCTGTTCCATTCTGTTCTGTCCCGTCCTGTTCTGCTCAATACTGATCTATCATGTTCTTTGATGATGTACATGTATCTCTGACTGACGTACTGTTTCTGCTCAGTTCTATCTTGTTCCATTCCGTTGATGATATACACGTATCTTTGATTGATATACTATTTCCACTTAGTTTTGTCTTGTTCCGTTCTGTTGATGATATACCTGTATCTCTGGTTGACATATTGTTTCCGCTCCGTTCTGTTATGTTCTGTTCTATTTTATTCTGATTTGTTGTGTTTTATTCCGTTCTGTTCGGTTATGATTTGCTATGTCCTGTTCCGTTTTGTTCAGTTATGATTGTTATGTTCTGTTCCGTTCCGTTCTATTATGTTTTATTGTAATCCGTTCTGACCTGTTCTATTCCGACCCGTTCTATTCTGACCTGTTTGTCTCTGATTGATATATTGGCATCATTTACTATTTTGTTCTGATTTATTGTGCTTTGCTTCATCCTGTTCTGATTTGTTATGTCCTGCTCTGCTCGGTTCTGCTCCGTCCTGACCTGTTGTGTTCTGTTCTGTACAGTTATACTTGATATGGTCTGTTATGTTCTGTCTGTTCTGATCTGTTGTTTTATTTTGTGCAGTCCTGCTTTATTCTACTGAAACTGCATTTAAAGTAGATTTATAAAACTGTTATTTCAGAAACAACTGAACTACCCTTGTGCTTTGTAAACAAGAAATGGTTTTGAAACCCTTGACAGGGAACCTGTGTTACTCATTGAGCTTTTCGAAGCTCACCCCATTCCCTAACATTTTTCAGGAATGATATCTGTTGGATCTGATGGCACTGATCTGTGGAGACTGGATTACTGAGGATTGAATCTGTTTAATCATGTGAGTGATGTAATATGACTGACTTGACTGATATGTACTAGATATAGACATGGCTCATGGATTTAAACGGTATTCTAGAGATTATAGTTCTGCTCTGTTGTTATATGTCGGATTATAGATATGCTCTGAGGTTAGAATTGTTAGTTGTTGGATTTTAGACTGGCTCTGTGGTGCATAACCTTACGGTGAATACATGAGTTGCATTCCCTTGACAAAAAAAAAGTTTTAAATTCTGCTGCATCTGACCCTACAGTCGGAGTGCAATTCACTGGAAAGTTCAGAAATTGCCTTCGGTTGGTCGCGTGGCGGCTGACTGGCATCACGTCCTCGACATCCGCGTAGGGTGGGGTTCGGGATGTGACAGGTCGTCTTTAATTTAAAATTAAATTATTTTCATCATTTATACATTTGATTCCGTATTTCGGGTTACTAGTCATATCTAGCATCGCCCTTGGTTATTAAGCAAATTAACTTATGATAATGGTCATTATCATTAATTACTTTGCTTAATTGGGTCGGGGTGTTACAAAACTTGTAACACTTGTAATGAATACAAGACTTCTAGGGGTTCGTACCTTGATAAAATAGACCAGACTTATAACACTTGTAATAGATACAAGGTTTGTAGGGGTTTGTACAGTGGTAAAATGGACCGGACTTGTAACACTTGTAATAGATATGAGATTTTTAGGAGTCTGTACATTAAGTAAAATGGATTAGACTTGTAACACTTGTAATGGGTACAAGTTTTTAAGGGTCCGTATATTAAGTGAAATAGACCAGACCTGTAACACTTATAATGGATACAAGGTTTTTAGGGGTTTGTTCATTAGGTAAAATGGACCATACCTATAACACTTGTAATGGATACAAGGTTTTTAGAGGTTTATACATTAAGTGATATAGACCAGATCTGTAACACTTGTAATAGATACAAGGTTTTTAGAAGTCTGTACATTAAGTAAAATGGACCAGACCTGTAACACTTGTAATAGATACAAGATTTTTAAGGGTCTGTACATTAAACAATGGCCTCCAAGGTTTTTTAAAAATAAATATATTACTGATAATACTTGTGTAAGTATTCAATGTTTCAAGGTTCGGGTACAGACTTCCTAGTTAAATCTTCTAACTAATAAGTAGTAGGTCTGATTATCTTGGTTACTATGTAAGGCCCTTCCCAGTTAGGGGAAAGCTTTCCCATTGTAAGATCTTTAGTGTTTGGGAACACTCTTCTCAGGACAAGGTCTCCGAGCTGGAAATTAATGGGTCTTAACCCTTTGTTGAAATATTTGGCCATTTTTTGTTGGTAGGCTTTAGTCCTGATCCGAGCTTGCTCGCGCCTTTCTTTTAGAAGGTCTAGATTTTTTGCGAGTTGTTAGCCATTGATCTCTTGGTTAAAGAGGTCTATTTTGAGGGTCGGCATACCAATCTCCACAAGAATGATTGCCTCAATGCCATAGGCGAGCGAAAATGGAGTTTCCGTAGTTGGGGTTTTTCTAGTAGTTTGGTAGGCCCAGAACACTCTAGAGAGCTCTTCAACCCATCTTTTCTTGGCTTCTTCTAAATTTTTTCTTTATGGCCTCTAGAATAGCACGGTTAGGGACATTGGCTTACCCATTAGCTTAAGGATACCCTAGAGAAGAGAAGTGATGACTAATGTAGAGGTCTTTACAAAAAATTTCAAATACCTTTCCTGTATAATGTGTCCCATTATCTGAAATAATGACCCTGGGTATGCCAAACTTGCATACAACATTCTTTCAAGTGAATTTCTTGACCTCTAGCTCAGTGATGTGGGTCAATGGTTCAGCTTCTATCCATTTAGAGAAGTAGTAAATGGCGACTAGTAGAAATCTCCTATTATGAAGGGCCTTTGGTAATGGCCCTACGATGTCCATTCCCCATTAGGAAAAAGGCTAAGGACTTGCAATAGGGATGAGTTTGTGTTGAGGTTGATGTTGGTAAGAATCAAAACGCTTACATTTGTCATGTCACGATTCGAGACCCACCTTGTGCAGATCTCGAATCGCGAATCCCGGCCCGACCTTGGGTGTCAAAGCGGGCTGTCTCAACTTGGTACACAATCAGTGCTACTAACATGCAACAACTAAATAGCGAAAGACTTAAAAAATAAATAAATAAAAGTTGCATATGATATATATAATGTTCTCAAAATGCGGAATACAAATTTTTTAAACAACTGTTCATCCCCAAGATGTGGATGACATGGGAGAGCTACAAGACTGTCTGTACTAAGTATTACACTGCAACTTTAGAAGTAATGTCTATCTCTAGCTATCAGGCTCTACTATCGATTCTCGATATCTGTGCCTATAAAATGTTATGTAGTATTTGATGAGCTATAAAAACTCAGTAAGTAGTCCTTTGCTCTGCCATGTGTACAAGTGTATAAAAAGAAGTACTAGCCAGTCAATGAATATATATAACTCAATATCAGATGATAGAAGTCAAATGGTAAGGAAATGAATCTGCTCTGCTAATAATGTCATACTACAACAGTCATGAGCTATATCAAGTGTGAAATGTAAGCACTCAATAAAAGCTGTAAAATCTCATGATCATTCAATAACAATATAAAATGATCAAGCTATGAATATCAACAATAAAGGATAGTGATATCAACTAAAAGATATGCTCTCATGGGCCTAGAAATCCCCTTGAGCTCATATTCAAGTCCAAACCAGGCTATATGAATATTGCTCTGTATACAATGTGACCCTACGTCCCATGCCTCATATAGCAACATAGTAAATGTTCCACTTAAAACCTGGACCTGAAGGTCATAAATAGTATTGGATGGAGATGTGACTGAGCACAAATCCGACACTAATAATATATCAGGATCATGCTATCTTTCACAAAGAGTATAGTGGAATCATAACTGGTTCTAAGCAATCTGACGTAACGATAGTTCTAGAGACTATGATTACTAGACTACTTCGAATATAACTGTCTGGCATTCACGGCCCCAAGTACAAGTGTACAAAAAGGAATCCATGCAAAAGTGTACAATCATGATCGAGATATCTATATATGTATATATATAAATCAATAATTGCTTCCCACATGATAGGGCAACATCAATGTGGCTTAATAAATACTGGTATGTATGGAATACAATAAGTAATATGTACAAGAACTATTGGCATGGCTTGGAATGTACCACATGTAGAGATTGGATTTTACTTACCTCTTTCTGTATCTATCTAGAGGGTCAAACCACCTTCTCCTTTTCTTTTGGTGTTCCTATGATTCATAAAACGCATCTCAGTCAATATGTCTATATAACTAATGTTATTCATCAAATTTTATGTCTCTTTACTATTTGTTTCTCTTTTACTTAAATAGACTTTACTATTGAATCCGGAACATCAAACAAAGTCGGTTTAGGCATTCGCGGAATTCAATTCGGACTTCTGTACTAAAAAGGGCAAAATGGTCATTTTGCACTTTTACGTGTCTTTTATTTTTTGGGACCCCGTCTGGTAACACGGACCTCACCATTGGTCTTAAAAGGTCCAAGATAGTTAAAATACGCTAATAACTTGTTTAATTTGGACTTCGGGTTATTTTGCTATTTTTAAATCAATTAAATTAATTTAATATTATATTTATATAATATATATATATATATATATTTATGCACAATAACTCCCACGAGATTGCCTATCAAAACGGTTTGGGCTTGCTTCTCTTCCAATAGGTCTCACGTTCAATTCCCAGGGGCTGCGCCCTTTTTCATTTTTTCCTTAATTATTTAATATATATATATATATATATATATATTGGCAAACTAATCTACACGGGCTTGCCTGTCCCAATGGGTTGGGTTTAACCCTCCCTTCTCTCGGTCCCTTATTCGAATCATGAGGACAGCAGTCGCCCCATTTTTTTTTCTAATTATCTTGGAGCCAAACGACGGCTAAGAACCCAATCCAAGGATAGGTTATCCAGTCCTTGTCTAACACAATAAATTTAATTTCCTAAACTAATAACCAAACAGACCCAATTCACTTTTAATTTAAAACAGTTGAACTCAAAACGACACAGTATTACTCCATTTAATCACCAAACGGTGCCGTATCAGGTTAGTACTATTCATCACCCTCTTCGTTTTTCCCGGTGAAGGCCAATTAGGGTTCCGTCGCCATCTCCGGCGGCGATGACCTTTTTCTGGTGGTTTTTTAATGTTCTGTGAATGCTATTCTCCTCAATTTTCTATAGGGATTCTATTTCTAAGTTTTATTTTTCTTTTAGTTCATTAGATCATCACGAAATGGCCAAAAATAGTGGCTCCGGCCAACTATATTTTTGAGATTTCGTGCTTCGTCTTTAACTATTTTTGTTCATTTCTTTTCTAATTTTCTTCCTATACTATAGAAGATTGGTTCCTCATCATTTGAATGAAGTTTAAAGCCAAAATTTACAAAAATTGAATTATTCTTGTGGACCTGCAACTACTGTTTTCTACCTCAATGCTGCATCATTGTTACTAATTTTTCTTGAAAATTAATCCTCTTTTTATGTTCTACTAGGTTTTATATCTCAAACTAAACTAACATGGCTTTAAAATTTGAAATAGAAACTAACATGGCATACCTTTTATGATTTTTTATTTGCAATATTCTTTCCTTCTCCTTTCTAATTTCCTTTTTGGCTTGCTTCTGAATCACCTTCACATTCACAGCTTCTCAAATCACTCTTTCTTTTCTGATTTTCTCCCTACGCACACATACATATAAATATCCAACCACAACCGCCTTGAATCTCTCTCTCTCTCTACCCCTATTCTTGACTTCTTTTATGTTCTATTTAATTTCTTTTTTCATTTCTCAGCTTTACATTAAATGTGTATATGATATTTATGTTATATATGTACATTATATCAAGCACACACTTATACACTTTCTCCCTCACACACCTGCCGACACACACGCTTGTATGCATGCATTTACATGCTACTTCCCTCACTTCTTTCTTTTCTTTTATTTTATTTTAATGTACTTAATTACTTGTATATATATATATATATATAATATACCATATTATACATATACACATATGTAACTACTGAGGTTATACATATTTTATACATATGTATATACTCATATATATACGTATATGTTAGTTTTTAATTACGTATACATACACTAGTATTTTATGGACTATGCATATGTGTGTACGTATATATGTATGGGAATGCATGTGTGCACGTATTACGAGGCTCAAATCTGGGATGCTCGGGTGATGCCCGGCACTGACTGTATAACTGGCACTATTCACATTCTAAAATCGTACAGTACATATGATATCATGATTTAGAGCTTAAATAGCTCGGTTCACAACTGATAGTACACTACTCAACCCGATCTATCTCGATTTAGTGCTAACCCGGGTCAGGGTATTACATGTCACACCTTCAAACATATTCTTTATCTTGTTTTAGCATACTAAGCCAGTAGTGGCCTTGAGTCAGAGCTCAGTGGGTTATGGTCCTTCCGCCGTTAGGGTTACCATATATCTCCTCGTGTATTTTGGCCAGAACATAGCGGGCCTCTTCTAGAGTTAATCACCGTAAGAGGGTCTGTGTGTAAGACCTTCGGTACAATTTTTTATTGAGGATTAAGTACCGAACTGCCTCAATTCTAATTCTTCTCGCCTAATTTTTATCCTCTAGAAGGGATCTTTTTGTTACGAATTGAATGATGGGGGTCATCTAATTTAGAGACCGCTCAAAAATCTGAAGGGCTTGTGGTGCTTCAATACTAGGTTTTGACTGGTATGAGATTTTTACGATGGAATCTCTTTCTAGCTCGAGATGGGAAGCCTTTTTTGCTTAAGCGTTTGCCCTGGAGTTTTGATTCCTTCTAATCTTTTGAATAATAAATTTGCAGAAATATTGTTTTAGTGATTCCACCAACTCTGAATATTTGGTCATTCTACTATCCTTGGTAGAATATTCTCCCAGGACCTGACTAACTACCAGTTGAGAGTCCGAAAATGCATCAAAGTCTAGAGCTTCACATTTTAGAACTAGTTTTAATATGAGAATAAGTGCTTCATATTCAGCTTCGTTGTTAGAGGCTCTGAATCCCTAGCTAACGGCTTTTTCGATTATGATCCTATTAGGGGATTGAAGTATTATACCTACTCTAGAGCCCTTGTATGTAGATGAACCATCAGTGTAAAGTAGCCATCCCAAAGTGTCTGTAGTGGTTTGAGCTTTTAAATGTTGTGTTCCAGTGAATTCAACTATGAAGTCTGCTAATGCTTAAGCTTTGATAGCAGTTCATGGAACGTAAGATATGTTAAATTTTCCTAGCTCCACCAACCATTTAACCAGTCGTCCCAACACTTCAAGTTTGTGCGAGATTGACTTTAGAGGATAGGATATGGGGATCACTATAGGATAAGCATGAAAATATGGTTTGAGCTTCCGAATAGATATCACCGAGGCTAAAGCCAGTTTTTCAATCTCAGAATACCTTATCTTGGTGTCCAGAAATGTTTTACTAACATAGAAGACAAGCCTTTGAATTCCTTTATCCTCCCTAATTAGCACAAAGCTGACTGTGCTTTCTGATACGGTTAGATATAAGAGTAGTTTTTCCCTTGGCACTGGTTTTAAATAAAGGTCTGGGGAGGCTGAGTATTATTTGAGTTTTTGGAAAGCCTCTTCACATTTAGAGGTCCACTTTAAGGCCTTACTCCCACTCAAAGCTTTAAATAATGGGAAGCACCGATCCATAGATTTAGAAATGAACTTATTCAGTGCTGCTATCCTCTCGTTTAGTCTCTAAATATCTTTCTTAGTTTTAGGGGATTCTAGATCAATTAGAGCCTTGATCTGGGTAAAATCTGCCTCAATTCCTCTTAGGGAGCTAGGAAACCTAGGAATTTTCCCTCTATGATCCTAAAGGTACATTTTGATGGTTTAAGTTTCATTTTGTGCTTCTTTAGGATGTCGAATGTCTAGTTTAAGTGCTGGATGTGGTCATCCTTTTGAACACGTTTGACGAGCATATCGCCGATGTAGACTACTATTGTATCTCCAATATGGAGGCCAAACATTCTATTCACAAGCCTTTGATACATGGCCCTAACATTTTTCAAACCGAACGACATCACTTTATAATAATAGAGACCTCGTTCTAATATGAAGGCAATTTTTTTCTGGTCTAGAGGATACATTTAGATTTGATTGCAGCTAGAGTAAGCGTCCATGAAGCTCATAAGTTCATGACCTATCGTGGTATCAATGAGTTGGTCAATTCTATGAAAAGAAAAACTATTTTTAGAACAAGCTTTATTGAGGTCAGTATAGTCAACGCAGACTCTTCACTTGTCATTTTTCTTTTTTGCGAGAACTGTATTGGCAAGTCATTCAAGGTAGAACGCTTCCCTTATCATTCCAGCATTAAGCAACCTCTAGACTTATTTGTTGATGATTTTGTGACGTTCTAGAGCAAATGTCCCCATTCTTTGTCTCACTAGAAGATGGTCTGGATCTCTCATCAACTTATGAGAAATGAAGTCAGGATCTACTCGCTCCATATCTCTAGTTTCCTAAGACAATACTGAAAGATTGGCTTTTAAGAAGTTAAAAATCTTCTTTTGCTCTGAAAGAGAGAAAGTTGAGCCAACGTGGAAGTATTTTCCCTCTTCTTCAGTTCTAACGAGCACTTTGATGGGCTCCTCCATTGGTTTGACCATGCTGTCCCTTACTCTAGGACTCAGCGAGTCGTCAATCTCGAAAGGACATTCTTCGGCCTCATAAAGCTTTGAAGATGAGGAGCTTTCCCTTTCATGTGAAGGTACTGTAATTGCTATTTTGAAGGTCTTCTCGTGCATCCAACAAGCAAGGCTTGTCAACCATCCTCTTAGGGTAAGTATTGGATAATTAGGCAGGAGATGCTCATGCATATTGGATGCAATTGGAGACATCATTTATTAGACATGAGATATGAATGTTTGAACAAGGATTTATGATATTCTGCCGTAATTTTATACCATTACGAAAGGGTTTCTGGAAGTTGATTTTGAAATATAAACTGATAGGCATTCCTACAAAGAAAATAGGTCATAAAAATGAACATATTTCAAGCATTGATGGAGAGTTAAAGTAACTGCCCCCATCTGGTGGATCCAGGGTCTCCCAATAATGACGTTATAGGGAGATTTAGTGTCCAAGACCATGTATTCGAAGATCAGGGTCTTCTGGTCATCTCATTCTGCTATCGTGGTCAGTAGATCAATTTTGCCCATTGGGAAATTGAGGTTCCCATTGAATCCCGCCATTACAGCAATGGTAGCTTTGATGTCATTAGAGTCGAGCTTCATGTGTTTAAAGGGTTGGTAGAATAACACATTGGTAGAGCTTCTAATGTCTACAAGAACCTTTCTAATTTCAAAGTTAGCAATTTTGAGTGAGATGACAAGAGCATCGCTGTGGGGACAGTGTATCCAATCAAGGTCTAGTTCAGATAACTGGATTTGAGGTTCTAACTTTATCTTTTTCTCAATGGCCAAGATCTAGATGATATGGAGCGCTGCCTTTACTTCTCGAGCATATCTTTTCCTGGCCTGGTTAGACAATCCTGTCATTGTATTGTCAACATAAAGCACGAAGATTTTTTTTTTTTTTGGTAAGTAAATAAATTTATAAAAGAAAAGGAGAAGAAAGTACAAAATCAAGAGGGCATACCCTCAAACAAGCTAAAGGGAGGGAAGGACTACTACAGGCAGAAGAACTCTCAACCCAAAGCCACAAGAAGTAAACAAAAGAAAGACGAGAACAAGAGGGCATACCCTCAAAGACATACAAGAATGAGAACATTACATATTGAAAATGCTACTTGGGAGAGACCAATTGCTTTGAAGATGTCTGTTGGAGATAGTGTTTGCAATCCCTTTTGAGGTAGCGAGCCTGCCACAGATCATATCCTGAACTTGAGCAATGATAGCCTGGGGAGTTTTCTTTAAAGTGGTGAACAATCTACTATTCCTTTCCCTCCAAATGGTATAGACTGTGCATGCTAGGGTAAGCTTGCCTATAGTAGAAGAGAATACCTTGCCCTTGAAGGTATTGCTAGCCCAAAGAACGATCTGCTGCCAATCTCCTGAAGGGCATCGGAACCCACATAAGGAGAGTAAATGAGACCATATGATGGAAGAGAAGGAACAAGAGAAGAACAAATGATTGTGACTCTCAGCCTCGCGCATACAAAGAAGGCATTTGGAATCAATGAACCCAGCCCTGGGTATTAAGGCTATTCCGGATGGCTAGCCAAAGAATAAACCCAGCCCTGGGTAAGGCTTTAGGGTGCCAGACAAGCTTCCACCAATGAACCAGGGGTTTACGGCAGCGCAGAAGATCCCAAGCTGAGGTGATGGAGAAATCCTCATCGGAGGAGGGTAACCAAATAGCCTTGTCTTCCCGGTGGGGCAAAGGATGAAGGTTGTTGGGCATACCATTTGTAAGTTCAAGTAAGTGAGGAGAGTTAGCTACAGGCCAGTTTCAATGATGATCCAAGATGATGGAGCTAACTTTAGCCTGTCTCCCCAGACCCGAATCGTAGATAACTCTATCCCCCATATTGTCGAATATGGTGCCATTGGGGAGCCAGTAATCAAACCAAAGAGATGTAAAGAGACCATTACCAATAGAAATTTTGATGCTAGATTTGAACAAAGATCTGAATTAAAGCATTTTCCTCCAAGTCCAAGAGCAAGATTGGGGACACTTGACCTCCCAGAAACTCTTGCCTTTCAGCAAATTACTACGAATCCAAAGAACCCAAGGGGAATGAGAGGGATTTTGAAACATGGCCCATATAAGCTTCCCTAAAGCTGCTTTATTCCAATCAGAGAGTTTCTTTATCCCAAGACCCCCTTCATTTCTGGGACACGTTATATCATCCCATGCAACTTTCGAACCGGATGAGATGAGATGGTTACCACTCCAAAGGAACGACCGCATTGCTTGCTCAATTTGATTAACCATTTTCTTGGGGAGAATGAAATGGGAGGACCAGTAAACTTGAATGCTAAATAGCACTGATTTGATAAGTTGAAGCCGGCCTGCATAAGAAAGGGATTTGGTAGACCAATGGGTAATTTTCCCAATGATACAATGAACCAATGATTTGCAATCCTGGGCTTTCAACTTGGTGGAGATCAAAGGGACACCAAGGTAACGGATAGGAAGGGATCCTTCGGGGAAGCCAATATGCTCTGTGATACAATGCCTGAGGGTGCAATCCACCCCAGAAAGGAAGATGTTGCTTTTGGAGGCATTGTTGAGGAGGCCAGAAAAGGTAGCAAAAGTGTCAAGTCCGTCCTTGAGAATAGAAGCTGAGAGGAGATCACCATGACAGAAAAGCATAATATCATCAGCGAAGCAGAGATGAGTGAGCTTGGTTTTATGGCATCTCCAATGATGCTTGAATTGAGGAACAGCGGATTTCTGGTGGAGAATCAAAGAGAGCACATCCATAGCAAGCACAAAAAGATAGGGGGAGAGAGGATCACCCTGTCTTAACCCTTTAGCTCCATGGAAGAAACCTTCAAGCTCGCCATTAATAGCAACTGAGAAACGGGCAGTAGAGATGCAGCAGTGAATCCAATCAATAAAAGGCTGAGGAAATCCCATGATGCTCATAGTATCAATAAGAAACTCCCAGCGCACCGAATCAAAGGCCTTCTTAAGATCAACTTTCATAGTACAACGCGGAGAGCCTGAATTCTTATGGTAATTGTGCATGAGCTCTTGAGCAAGAAGGATGTTGTCACTAATTTTCTTCCCATGAATAAAAGCGGATTGAGCCGAGTCAATAAGACTAGGGAGAACACTCTTGAGCCGGTTGGGGGGAAGAAATTCAGCCTCCGCAGAAGGAAAAGAAGTGAGCCATTCTTGGTTGACTAGAGCTCTATCAAGCTTCCTTTGAATGGAGAGGGGAGCTGCCTGGGCATTGCTCCAGGTGAAAAAGTGGCCAGTAAATCGCAAGTCCTCAAGCTCAGAGTTCATAAAGCAGTTATTACAATCTTCCATAACAGGAGGCCAATCAGGACTGCCACCTTTCCTTTCATGAGGGAAACGAATGGCATTGAAATCGCCAAGCAGAAGCCATGGGACATCCTTGGAAATGGAGGCCTGGAGAGAGATGTTGCTCCATAAGTCATTCCGATGAATTGGAGAGTTGGAACCATAAATAACAGAAATGGCAATGGGAGAATTGGTGGCTCTAACTGTAGCATTGCAGTGGATGGCTTGAGCATTGGCACAGGAAGAGTGAATCTGCAAAATAGAGTTAGAAATAGGATCTTTAGAACCTATCTTAATTTTAGTCTCAACAATACCAATGAAACAAAGCACGAAGATGACTAGGTTATTTTGTTATTGTTGATCATTCCGAACTTCCCTCTATTCAGGCCTTTGCTCTGGCCTCCTTTTATTTTGTTATTGTTGATCATTCCGAACTTCCCTCTATTCAGGCCTTTGCTCTGGCCTCCTTTGAGGGGGTCTTTAATCATGGGGGTTCTACTTCCCGTCCTGTCGGATGAACTCCCTCAATCATCATCTTCTGATGAGATGCTTTATCTCCTACTTCAAAGCTTTGCACTTCTCAGTCGTATACCCCTGCTCTTTATGAAAATCGCAATACTTGTTTCGATTCCTTGAGTCGGTGTGACTTTTTAATGGTTCTAGCCACCTCAAGTTTTCATGAGTTTGAATTTGTTGGCGTATATGGGTAAGAGAAGCATTCAGCGAGGTATAAGTCTCATACCTTCCAGAGTTAGAGTTGTTCTGGGCTCTAGGTATTGTTCTTTTGTCGGGACTCCTAATCCTCTTCTAATTGGCACTGTTATCCTTCTTTTGAACTTGCTCGTCCTTCTGAGCTTGCTTTTTAGCTTTTCAGAAGGAGGCCTTTGTATCTTCAAGATTAATATACTTCTGCGCTCTATCCATGAGTGTTGTCGTATCGATAGGAGGATTCATGGTTAAGGAATCCTGAAAGCGTCCAGGCCCAAGACCTGAAGTGAGGGCGGCCACCAAGAAACTTGAACTATAGTCGGTTATCTTCGTGAGCTCGATATTAAAGCTAGTTATGTACTCCCGAAGTGATTTTCCCTTTGTTTGCTTAACAATTAGCAAGAATTCTTGCCATTTTCTCAACTTCCTACTCATTAAGAATAAGTCAAGAAATAGCCTACTGAGCTCATAAAAATTGCTTATCGATTTTTAGGGAAGGTTATGAAACCATTTAAGGATGTTACCCTTCAAACTAGTCACAAAATTTTGACACATGAAGGCATCGGTAGCCCCATGCAGGGCCATTGTATGCTGATAATGAGATAGGTGATCCCTGAGATCTTCAGACCTATCATAGAGAGTAAATTTTGAGACAACAAATTTCTTGGCTCGTTTTTCTGTCATTATGGCAGAGGTGAATGGCATGGAGAACCTACCGAGTAGCTTATTTAGCTCTTCTTGCTCTAAAGGGACATGGAAGCCCTTGGTTGAGATCGTTTGATCTTGAGAGTCTACTATCTCCTTTACGCTCTAAGGGGCTTTGGGTAAGACTTGTTACACAATCGGTACTTCTTGTTGGTCTTGTCCTGTGTTTTCAAAATTTGGATTCACGAGAAGAGTTTGCTTGGCATCAGCAGAAAGATGCAGCTTTCCCAAAACTGGCGGATCGGGGACCTCAAGAGGCTGAAGTCCTTGTCATACTAGATTGGATCCAACGACCATTGAGATTGGTATTCTCGTCCTGCTCTAGTAATGGACAACAAGATGGAACATCGATATTCCTCTCCCAATAGTTGTTGATGATTGAGGATCAGTCCCTGGTGTGCTGTCGCAGGCAAC
>CM018040.1:27270255-27335255 GCA_008638375.1 Nyssa sinensis
TTTTGTGCTTCTTGTGATCTTATTTCATTCTTGAAATTCTTTCCAAAAAAAAAAGAAAGAAAAAAAAATTCAAGGTGGATTTTTTTTTCTTTTTGGAAGCGCGTCATTAACACTCCAAAAATTAAACCTTACTTCTTAACACAGTAAAAGAAAACAAACACAGTAGCTAAATGAGTAAGGGTCGAACCCACAGAGAGTGTTCACAATTTATTTTTTTATTTATTCTGACCAATTCTAATCACCGGTTTGAAACTTATGCAAGTTTCTGCTCCAAAAAGGCCTATTTTCAGGTTTTGACGGACCAAAACACCGGATATCGGCCTAACTACCCCAAGAACCCATCACACACCTCAAAAATGATAAAATAAACTTGCACAAACTTATAGCACTTGGTTCGGATCACTGGTTTGAAACTTATGCAAGTTTCTGCTTCAAAAAGGCCCATTTTTGGGTTTTAACGGACCAAAATACCGGATATCGGCCTAACTACCATGAAACCCCATCACACACCTTACAAATGATAAAATAGACTTGCATGAATGTACAACACTCGATTCGGATCAACGGTTTGAAACTTATGCAAGTTTTTGCTCTAAAAAGGCGGGTTTTGAGGTTTTGACAGACCAAAATACCGGATATCCGCCTAACTATCTCGAAACCCCATCACATACCTCAAAAATGACAAAATAGACTACCAAAAACTTAGGACAATCAGTTCGGATTAGTGGTTTACACTTATGCTATTTTATGCCATTCTTACTATTTATGCATGGGAAAAAAACAATATATTCACTTTCATATATATATATATATATATTTAATAAGTATTCTAATATATATCATTTGATCTTTATTTCAAATTGATCGGGATTATTGCACTGGGGTATTTAGGTCATGCATCGGGACCGACTATTTTTATTTTCTTTTCTTTTCTTTTCATCGACATCTGTAGTTACTTTTTTTGAGACAATTTTTTATTTTTGTATTTATTGTTAAATTGTAATTTTACAAATGTAAGTAATTAATTAGTATAATATATATATATATATATATGAATGTATTTTTTCTTTTTCAATATATATTCATTTCAGAATGTTTGGATTTTACTGTATATCAGGATGGTTGATACAGGTTTAAACAGGAATAAAACAACAAATAAAACAAATAATATATGAAACAATAAATAAAAATTTTAGCGATGCTTCAAATCCGTTGCTAAAGATTGGCTTCACACTATTAGCGACGCACAACAAGCGTCACTAAAGGGTGGATAAATATACCACTTGCAATGCACGTTGTGCGTCGCTAAATGCCACAATTAGCGACACCCTTTGTGCATCGCTAATGGTAACTTTTAGCGACACACAAATTGCCCACACATAGTATTAGCGACGCCCATTCTCCATTATTAGCAACACCATGTGTACGTCGCTAAAGGTAACCATTAGCGACGCGTAGCGGTTTGTGCATCGCTAATAGTGCTAATACTATTAGCGACGCCATTAGCGACGCACGTTCGTACGTCGCTAAAAAGCTTTAGCAATGCATTGTACTACTACTAGCGATGCTCATTGATGACTTGCATAATTTAGAATATTTTAACACTCCTTAATTTTAAACTTTAGTCTATTTTATTTATTTTGGTTGATTTTGGGCTTCATTTTATCATTTAAATTTTATCGCAGACTTGAAAAAATTGAAGCAGCTCGACCCATGACTACTTGGGCTGGACAATATGTTATTTAGGCCTGTGAGTTCCTCACCACGATAGTTGATCCAATATTCCAATACAAACCGTCCAAAGGAAGAAAGAAAAAAAAAAAAAGTAAAAAAGGTGCAGCTGGCTTGTGGCTGTACAGGAAATCAAAAGAAAGAAATGAAGATTGAAAAGGCAACAAAGGTGGCTGGGACCAAAAGGCTGGGAAGAGAAGAATAGAAAAATAGAAAAGGAAAGAAAAGAAAAAAAAAGCCCATGAAGAAGCATTGGACTTGAGGTGAAAACTGCTAAATGGCTAAAGTAAAAAATAAAAAATAAAACAAAGGGGTTGTGGCTTTATTATAAAAAGCAGCTAGGGCTTTAGAGAAAAAAAGGGGAGAAAAATTAGAAAAGCTGCGAAGGAGAGAACTTGGAGCTGTGCGGCCCAAGAGGAATTAGAAAAAAAGAAAAAAACAACAAGAGGAGAAACGATGCACGGCTGGGGCAAGGAACCAGAGCAGCGGCTTGGCTTGGAAGCTGTTGTAGCGCAGGAAGATAGAAACGCCAAGGGCGGCTGTTGAGTAGGAGCCCTTGCGTAAGGTCCTTGTGCAGGAAAAATAAAGAAAGATAAAGAAAGAGGAGCAGCGCAAAGGGGATCTTTGCTTGGAAGCCGTGACAGAACAGAAGCGGCGTGACAGGACCAACGGCTTGACGGTGCACTGCAGGCCGCTGCAACTATTTTATAGTGTTAATTTTCTTCCGTTTCTTTCAGAAAAAAATCATGGTGAATTCGTTTACGTTGAATTTAATTTTTAGCATGAACTAAATTTGCTTTATTCTAGGAAAACGATGTAGTCTAGTTCCGAACTATGCTTGCTTTTCTATACTAATTTGAAGCAATTATTTTTCATGTTTGTCTGGTTTATTCTGAGTCTAATGCTTTTAATTAACTGGCTACTAATTAGATGATTTTAATCTTGTAATTTACTATCGAAAGAGGGAATCATAGGATATATCCTGAATATTTTGGCATAGGTAAATATAGAGATCGAAAGACTTGTATGAACCTATGTAGTATTAAAAAATCATTGGTCTTAGTATATTCTTGCTTTATTAATTTGCATACTCTTGTGTAAATAATGAACAAGAATAGTGTCCAATTGACTATCGAAAGAGGCTTTTGGATGATTTGGAGATTTGCTAACCAACATAGGAAATTAAATTCAATTAGTTAGATAAGTAAAGCATAGTGAGGGATTAGGTGAAATCGATTTCCTAGAATTCTTCTCTCCCATAATTTGAATTTAGAACATCTCTCTTTTTCTTTAATTATTTTCTTTGCATTAATTTTATTTTAAGTTGCAATTACAAAGATCTTAGTGAATTTTCTAAATAAATTCGAGATTAGTTTAATTTTGGTACTTTTCAAAAGTAAGTCACCAATCCCTAAGGACGATACTCTTCTTATTACTTTACTATAAAACTACGATACTGTGTACTTGCAGTTTTGCACCGATCAAGTTTTTGGCACCGTTGTCGGGGATTGATTTTTTCTTATCTTTGCCAATATCGATACAAAGCAATCATGGTTTTAATTTAGAACTTTATTTTTATTTCTTATTTTTATTTATTTATTTTATTATTTTATTATTTTATTTATTTTTTTTTGTTATTATTTTATTTTTGTTTTACAAGTGTGGTTTTAACGGTGGATGCGCAGTGCTAGAACTCGTGACATTGTTCCTTTTGATCCGGAGATTGAAAGAACTCTTAGATCACTAAGAAAGAAGAAAGTACTACCCATGGCCGAAGGACAACAGAATGCATAGCCACGCACCTTGATGGATTATGTACGGCTAGTTGTGAATGACAACTACTCGGGTATAAGACGCCAGACCATTAATGCCAACAATTTTGAGCTCAAAACAGCTTTGATCAACATGGTGCAACAAGCCCAATTCAGCGGATCGCCACTTGATGATCCCAATATTCATTTGGCGATGTTTTTGGAGATTTGTGACACTATAAAGATTAATGGTGTTATTGAAGACACCATTCGACTGAGATTGTTTCCTTTTTCTTTAAGGGACAAGGGAAGAGGTTGGCTACAATCTTTACACTCGGGAAGCATCACTAGTTGGCAGGACATGGCTGAAAAGTTTCTTGCTAAATACTTTCCACCTGCAAAAATAGCCCAACTCAGAAGTGAAATTGGTCAATTCAAACAACATGATTTCGAGTCACTCTATGAAACATGGGAAAGGTTTAAAGATTTGATTCGACGCTGCCCTCAACATGGATTACCAGATTGGTTGCAAGTTCAGATGTTCTATAATGGGTTAAATGGGCACACTCGGACCATAATTGATGTTGTTTCTGGTGGAACTTTGATGTCCAAGACAGCTGAGGGTGCTATGTCTTTTTTGGAAGAAATGGCCTCAAATAACTATCAATGACCATCGAAAGAACTATGGCTAAAACAGTTGCTGGGATTCATGAATTGGAGCCGTTAGCATGTCATGACCCAAAATCCAACTTGTGCGGACCTCGTATCGCAACCGCCACCCTTCGGCCCGAGGGCCTTAAGGCAAGGCTCACATAAGCAACGGTATCGAATAGATGTGCGACATGTAGTTTGTGGAAGCGTGAAAATTTTTTTTCTTTTCTTTTCTCATTTTAAAATTTTCACATCCGTCCAATACTGCCGCTCTTTACATTGCGGTATACATGATCATACATTCAGAACATAATAAAATACTTAAAGACTTTATAACATGTCCACTGCTCTAAGAGGCTTAATACACATTCTTACACCATCTACTAATACAAAATGTACTATTAGAGTTCATAGGGTTTCCCAAAAGAAACTTGTCACGCCCCGGATTTCCACGAACCCGGGGGTGAGCGGAATGGAAAATTAAAAGGAATAAGTACTGACAATTAAATAAATTCAATTAAAGCCTCATATGGTTGTGACATATGATTAGGAGTGTCTTATAATTTGTCCAAAATGGATCCTTACTTGGCCCCATGAGATAGCCCAAAAGTTCCTCAATTTGGCCCCAAAAAGTAAGGTCAAATGTGGTCTACAATGGCCTTGAAACGTGGCCCAAAAATTTTCCAAAGGTTGCCCAATTTGGGCCACAATCATGCCTCAACATAGCTTAAAAAGTGTTCTAAAAATAGGTCAAAAAGTGGCCAAAAGGTAGCTCAAACGGTGGCCGAAAGAGGACGGGACAGCAGGTGGGACAGCAGGGCAACAGGCCAAGGCAGGCAGGCACGCGCGCGCGCGGGGCGCGGCGCAGCGCTCGCGCGCGCGCGCGCGGCAGGGCTCGAGGGCAGTGGCTGGGCGACAGGGCTTGGTGCAGTCTGATTTTCTGATTTTTTTCAGAATTACTGTTCCGGACAGAGAGCAAATTTCTCTGTCCAGTAGTCTAATTTTCTTTATTTGTTGCTCCAAATTTTTCCATTTTTCCAAGTTCTTTCCAAGTCTTTTAGACCTCTTTTTCACTTATTTTTCAGCCTATTTTTCCCTAAGCTTTTTAAGCCATTTCCTACCCATTTCAGCCCACTTTTTCCCTAATCTCTAGCCCCCCCATTTTTGATACTTTTCTCACTCATTCCGAGGTTGTCTCATACACTTATCAATTGTTAATCTTTCCAAAATTTTGGGCATAGTTTCCTTTGTTTTTTTTTTTTTCCAAGTTATTTCCTTCACCTAATAGTCACAAAATATAGATGTAAAATTTCATAAACATCCACCCTCACTCAGTGGTCACAACTTCCATCAATTCATATATATTCGTCTAAGATGCATTTAAATGAAATATTAAGCATTTACTTGGGTCTCAACCCCTACAATTTACAATGGCCCAAGGCCAAAAGTTTACATCTTCTTCCTAACCACAAATACATCTCTAAGCAGCTCAAATAACCCATAGAAAGGTAGGAAAAGCTAGATCTATTTCTAGTTTAGCAAGAAACCATACTTAAATCAGTTTTTCTTAAACTGAGAAGGAAGCACTTTCTGGATGGAAAAACTGTTTGGTGAGTATCTAGTACTCGTTGAGCTGAACACTTTCTCAGAAGGAAGTTCGGCCAAATTCCTCCTCGAAATGTGTGTTCCGGCAGCTTGAAAATATGGGTTTTTAGGGCTTTTCTCTCCCTCTCTCTATATGGACGAGATATCTGATATTTCTGAATGCATAACTGATAAGGATGAAGTATCTGAGCTGTATTTATATTGGGGAATCAAAGGGGCAAGGGCAAATGACCATTTTGCCCTTAATGAGGCCGTAACCCCGTTACTCTACAGCTCATTCCTAAATGCTTCAAATTGAAATTCTGTTTTAACCAATGTTCATAAAATTATTTTAAATGAAAATTATTAGAAGGAAACATTTCCATTTGAGGTCGGCTTAGACCCGTTCCACCCGGGTCACCCGAATACCCTTTTTGTCCGATTTCGGAAACCATTTCTGTTTCGGTTGATTTTCGTACAGCGGATACTTCACATTATTCTAAATGCTTTACTCTTCTATGACACACTCTAAATATGTCTCTAAATAGGTCATTCGGTGAAAACAATGTAGAAAGGCACTTTACCGATAAAACCAACAAAATTTATAAACTATGCATGCAAAGTGTTCTACCTCAAAAACGAAAAATTTACCCTCATTTTTCGGATCTCTACAAAACTACTTAAACATATCTTCCCAAACGGCCAGACTCATCATCATCAACATCAAAATCAGATCTGTCATGAATCACCTAAAAGGGGGACGGATAAAAATTCGGGTAAGCTAATCTAAGCTCGTGAGTAATTCATGTACTTGTCATGGGGTTTTCAATTGGCAGTGGTTTAGCACATGAGAGTTTGTAAAACACTCACTACCAATTGCTCGTACATTTAGAACACAAAATATATGCATTCTTAAAACAGATAGCTTTGAAACATTTAAAGTATTCAAGCTAAACATACATTTCTTCAAGTAGAGTATATATGCTTCAAAAGCATATAAACATGCATAATAAAAATGGGGGTAAAACCTGCTTCCATTTTCAAAAGCGTTTGTCATCTTTTCTCTTTAATTAGGTGAAATTTGTTTCGAACCAGACTCTCGTTTTACTACAATGCTATAATGGAGAGATCTCATTTGCCTAGGGGATTAGATCCTGCTACCGGGCATTTCTTCGTGTCATAGTTGAATCCCAAAGGATTTCAACGTCGTATGTGGTACTTAAGTACCATTTATCTTATAAAACATTTATCACATGGCTTCTTCAATAGATACTTTTTATGAGTATTTAAAACATGAAATATATAACTTCTGCAATAGGACTTCAAATACTTGGAATAATCAAATTCAGAATATTTAAGCAAATTGGCATTTTACTCAAACATGGTCAATATTTCTATGAAAGGAACTGCATAAAAATATTTACAGAGTATGTCATAACAGGATATTTTAAAATAGGAATCATATAAAGACTAAATTTGATATTCAAATGCTTCACATAAATTGAACTTAAAACTTCTTCAAATATATGGAGTTAAATCTCCACTTCAAATACGGGGTTACTCACCTTATATGTCTGGGTTGACTCTACTGAGGTGCCTTCCCTTTGCCTTTCCTTAACCTATCATAATTTATGAAAAATCTCATAAACCTCATATGAAATCAACTCGTGCTCTTGATCTATTCTTAGACTGTGTAAGCCCAATTCAAAAAAATTAGTCTGACTCATTACTGTAATATATATTAAGTTAGATAGTACCTCTGAAGCCATTCATTTAATGTTTCTGTGTTTTCTCATTCTTCTTCCTCTTTTAGTTTTTCCTCAGCAAGTCGCCTTGCTGCGGCTTCCTATGCGGATCGGCTCATGGGGACTATCGGGGTTTTATATATAAAGGGTCTGACGGAGACGACTTCGGTTGACTTGGCAATTCTTATTTTCCTGGCAATCACTTTTTGTTGCCACAATAAGTCTTCCATGAACTCCTGTTGCTTTTTATCCATTACCCTTTGAGCCTTGGTCATAATTGTGAACTCTTTCTGTTTCTTATCCATTATAGTCTACTTTTATATTTTAGCCTAAAACACAATTTAGTGTGTTAGGGAAATCAATTTCATTTTAAAATTATACACTTCTGGTGGCTCCATTAACTTTAATATAAATTTAATTTATTTACTTCACATGTTCACGTGTCATGTCTTTCAGTATTTTACCTCAAAATACGAGCCTTAGTTTAGTACCTCAGCAATGTTCTAATTTATAGCCACCTAACTAATGCTATTCATCAAATTTTATGTCTTTTTATTTTAGACATTTATTTTGGTTGAATAGACTTTACCATTAAGTCCAAAACGTCGAAAAAAGTCGGTTTAGGCTTTCGCGGAACTCTGTTTGGGTTTGGTAGCAGTAGGGGCATTTTGGTCATTTTAGCATTTTTACGGGTCTTTTATTTTTCGGGACCTTGTCTCGTGACGTGGACCTCAACATTGGACTCAGGAGGTCAGAGATAGTAAGAATACACTAATAACTTGTTGAAATTGGACAACGGGCCATTTCGTGCTATTTAATTTAATTTAATAAATTAAATTAAATTAAATTTATCAAGTATGATATATATATATATATATATACATTTTAATTGCATAATATGTCGGATGTGAAATGGGTGGCACGCTGGCCAACGTGTCACCTCCCCTCTAATATGTTCCTGGTTTGAGTCTCTCCAGGTGCGAATGCACCTTTTTATTTTCAATTTTTATATATATTAATCACGTAATATATATATATATATATATATATATATATATATATCTTTGCCATATATGTTCACACGCGTGCACGTGTGCGGATCTCGTGTCGTGGGGCCGACCCAATGGCCGTCCCTACTTTTTTCATTCTTTTACCAATGATAACAATAAGAAATATAACTATAACATTAAAGTGCGGAAGTCGTAATACATCATTGTTTCAAAACTAAATAAGTCTGACAAATCCAAACGTAAACCAACATAACTTAAACATAAACCATCGTTTTAGGTGGTGAGTGCATGGGAGAACTACTGTATTCTACTGTGCTCCTTAACCGTCTCCCTACGCTCTGGATCTCCTACTGTGGTTCCACAACATACTCACCTGAAAAAATTTAGTAAGGGGTGAGCTACAAACTCAGTAAGTAGAAGCCTATCCCCAATACGGGTGGGGATGACATAAATGAATACAAGTCAAGGTAACATGATAGCCACTCATGACAATGATTTCAGTCAACTATAAAATGCCTCAATGGCCAATAAATGACAAGGTACAATAACGGTCAAGAGTAATCAATGAATAACAACGTTCAATAACCGTCAAGAGTAACAACGTAGCATGAATAAAGAATAGGCTTAATGAACACGATCAACATAAATATTGCCACAATGAAACGGTCACAATCAAGTCCAATGAATCAAACCAATCAACATAGAACTATATCAATTAACATGGATGATGCCTTTAATCTGTTCAGGGTTTGGCAGACCCTCGGTCTTTTGGGGCCCGGCATACCCCCATTAACATAAATGCATATAAAATGCCTATTAACCTTACTGCATAAAAACGCCATAATTGCCATAAGTCTTTTTGACCCGTAGGTCCCAGTCAATCAGATAGCATCAGATAGGTAATGTGACTGAGCACAAAACCCGGCACTTAACATAAATTAAGATTCTATAGTATTCCATATGAACGTACAAAACATGGAACATCATAACATAACATACAGTAAATGGATATCAATGAAATGAATCAATCATGTAACATCAACCAATAGGCATCCACCAGGTATAGCAATATCCATGGTGGGAAACAATGACAGTGAGTACATATAAGAGTACAAGATTGGCAGTAATAGAAAGAACGTGGCTTGGAAACCACGTATCAAGATAGGAATCCACTTACCTCATCAACGTCTTAATATCCCGTGACTTTCTCCTTTCCTTTTGACTTGCCTATAAATCAATAAACACGTTTCAGCTTTCATATCATTCACCGAATTTATGCCTCGTTACTCTAAATACCACCCTTACTAATTTATGTTTTACGATTTCCATTTTAAACTTAATTTACCCAAGGGCAAAATAGTCATTTACGTGTCTCTACTTTTTGGGTTCTGTTTTTATAATTTGGACTTCACCGTTGAGTCCAGTAGGTTTGAATTAATAAAAATTCACTATTTACTTAACTAAATCGAAGTCCGTTTGACTCACCTTTGACGTAGGGGCATTTTGGTCATTTTGGCATTCTACGGTTATTTTATTTTTTTTGGGACTCCGTCTCGTAAAACGGACCTCACTATTAAATTTAGAGGGTCCAAAATAGTAAGTTTTCATTATTCGTTCTACTAATTTAGGCGTCGAAATAAAATTTAAAATTTATTAATTTAAATCACTTATTTAAATTAATTAATTTGGATAATACATATCGTATTTGAGCCCAAACAGATCACATGTGCCTTGGTGGCATAGTGGCTAAGCTTCTCACCCTTACTCCTTTGGTCACAGGTTCAATTCACTGCCTTAACATTTTCCATTGTTTTTCATTTCCTTGTTCAAGTTTAACCCAACCATTGGATAGCTTCTCCTTTCTAACCAAACACTATCTAAACTCCAATTTAAGAATTTACCCATGAAGTACAAGTGTTGGGCAGTCATCTGAATGGGTGGGTCGGGTTAGACCCGACCCGGTTTGGCCAAAATAAAATCGAAAAACAGCAGCCGCGCAGCAGCCTTTTCTAGTGTACAGGTTGTCTTCTTCGTCAACGGCGACTCGCCGGTGACGGGTTTCTTGCGTTTTTCAGCGGGGTTCATACCTACAGATCATGGACAACTCAAATCTACCATCGGATTTCAAATCAGAGCGCCGGAGCACTCCCAAATTAACCGAAACAGTAGCGCACCAGGGGCTGTGCAATTTTTCGGCAGCCCCTTTCCCTTCCGTTTTCTCTCGTTTTCTCCTACGGTTTCAATCCCGATTTGATTCTAAAATGTCCCTACACCCAAGAGAATCAATTACCCATGATCTAACCCATTTTTTTTTGAAAACAAAACCCCGACGGTAATCCTAACCAAAGGCCATTCCGATCTAAATCCCAAGCATAATGCATTCAACATATATAGTTTAAGCAGCGGAATTTTCACATGAGAATGCATACATATATACTTGGTAGAGCATTTAGGATATATCATAGTCAGACCTATCTTAATCAAGATTACAAAACAGTTTCACTACAAAAGGTCAACCACAAGAGGTCATAGTCTGTTCAGTTACACAAAAAGTACAAAAATGGTATAGATTCTCAAAAATGGGTTATCATTCTATCTGGGGGTCTCCAACATTTTCCCCCTAAGTTCTGGACTTGCTAAACCTGTCCATCTGAGAGTTCCCCTGAAATTATTAAAATAATGGAATGAGCTTTAAAAAGCCCAGTGAGTAACACAGATATCCAGGCAAGAGTTTCGAATTCAATCTTTGCTTAAATCACATGGTAATTAAATCAGTTTGGAATTAATAGTTCAATAAATCCAAGTCAAATTCAATAGATCAAAACAGATAAACGGTTCAGAGTGCTAGCATATCAATCAGAAGTATAGTTAATCATTTGAGAAACTAAAAACCATGTCATCGGTGATAAAAGCATACATTTAAACAATTGCATTTAAAACATATAGTATTCGAAACAATTTAGCAGATCAAGGAACAGTAACTTGAACAGTGTCAGAAGTTACTCACCTTCAATATTTGAGTTTGAAGTTATGAACGGAGCCTTCCTCTTTTTCTCTTTAAGCCTAAAACAATTTATAAAGATTTATCAACTCATGACCTTAGACTGAGTAAGTCTACCCTATGATGGGTTTCATGGAACTAACTTATAGTGGCTAGTTCTTAGGTCTTACCTCTTAAGCATTTGGCTTAGGGTTTCAGTATCTTCCTGCTTTTTTATCTTGGCCTCGGCAATCATTTCCTTAGTACGTGCCTTATATATGAAGGGCTGGATGGAAACGATTTCAGTGGACTTAGCTATTCTAATATGGCGCTCAAAAACTCTTTGCTGCCTCAGTAATTCTTGCATAAACTCTTGCTGTTTCTTATCGGCTAACCTCTGGGCCTTAGTCATGATGGTGAATTTCTTGCCCTGTTTGTCCATGGTAGTTTAAGTGATATTTTTACCTAGAACACAGTTTAACATGTTAGAACAGATGCCTTCATATATTTATCGGTTCTGATTTTCATATTATGGACCTAACCATTGAGTTCGGAAGATCGAAGAAAGTCAATTTAGACTCTCTCGGCTTTTAAATCTAGGTTCGGGTATGTCAGGGGTATTTTGGTCATTTTTGCCGTCACATAATTTCTGTCTCGGATTCGTCATCTAATCATGTATACAGTCTCACAAGTGTCAGGTCTACTACTGGTATTAATTCTGTTTTAATCGGACTTCATTTAGGCCTTGTACAGTGTCAGGGGTATTATGGTAATTTCATATGTTGTATTTTTCGGTACTTTATTTGCAGTCACGGACCTCACCATTGAGTCCGGAATGTCCAACATAGTTAAAATGGACTATCTTTCAGTGAAATTTGGCCCTATGTGTCATTAGGGGCAGTATGGTCATTTACCCTTTACATGTCTGTATTTTTCGGGACTTGGTTTCACAAATCGGACTTCACCATTGACTCCGGAATGCCCGAAATAGTAAGATTATACTATTCAATCATTAAATTCGGACTTGGTTTGACTTGTTTAAGGTCCAGGGGCATTATGGTAATTATTCCCTTTTAATAAAATAATTAAATAATTATTTTATTATTTTAATTAATTTTTCAGGGGTATAATTGCATAAGATTTTCAAAATCTGGGCCTTAGTGTAATTCTGTCAAACAGTGGGGGTCAGTTTGCAAATCTTTAAAAGTTCAAAACTGAACCAAAGGGTTCAGTCTCTTTACAACTGAACCGGTCCGGTTCAGTCCGGTTCTGACCGGTTGGTCACACTGCTGACGTCATGCTGACGTCGGCCCTAAAATAATTTTAAAAACTGTTTATTCAAAACGACGCAGCTTTATTAATGTGGTGGCAGTCCGGTTGTTTGACACATGTCCGAGTTGGCTCGGCCCAACCCATCTCGACTCGATCGACTCGGTCGACTCGGCCGAGTCAACTCCGTCTTCTCCACAAACTGACTCGGTGTTGCCCTAATTTCTGCAGTTTTTTTTTTAGCTTCTATTTCGTGAGTTTTAGGGTACGGTTTCTTGCTGTTTTCGGGTGGTATCGACTCCTGAGGGTCACACCAACACTTTGGCATCGGTTTTGAGCATCGAATCAACCTAACAAGTTCTGTTTTCAAGAGGATAACCGTGACCTGCAACTCGATCTAGCATCCTTATTTCTCAACCATTTTGTGTGTGGTTTGAAGCTACGTGACCTACAGATCATAAGGATCAAGACCCTATTTTTATATTTCGGTTTGGTTGCATGTTTTGGTGGATTGCATTTTTGACCCGTAGCTTTGATTTCAAATTCGTGGGGCTACAGTGAGTCTCGGGGTCGCGTAGGTAGATGGTTGAGATCCTCTTGGGGTCTATTTCAGGTCTTGACACTCAAGGTTCCATTCTGCTATGGTCGATTCAGACCTGGTATTCTAAGGTCCATTAATGGAGGTCGGTTTCGGTTTCCATAGTTCCTGACCATTCTAACACCTCCAACACACACAGTACGCTCCAAACTAATTCTTAGGGTCAAAAATAACCATGCATGCAGTCCATACCCGTAGCAACTCATCAAAATAATTCAAAATTTAAAAATGAAAGAATGAGGTAAGTTTGGAGTTTACCTTCAACAGAGACTCTCTTCTCCTATGGCTTGACTCAGAATTTCTCACAGTGCTTCTTCAAGTTCCTCAGGTCATGCATGCAATCCTCAAGCCTTTACTTCAATTGCCAATTCCCTCTCTCACTTGCATGCACAATCTCCCTTCTCTCTCTCTCTGTCCACACTTCACCCTCACTCTCTCTTTATCCCTCACGTATGACTCAGTTTTTTAGAATTTCAGAATTCTCTAAAGAGAGAATCTGATGCAAGTTATGTATATATATATGTACATATAGGGCTATACACATATGAGTGTATCTCTGCCCTTAGTGGGGTTAGTGACTGCTGACCTGATGAAGGTGATGGAGGGCCATGATGAAGGGAATGCATGCAAGGCCATTGGCCAATTTGGGTGGTGGCTTGAGCAGATTATAGGTTATATACATATATTGCTGTATTTATGCACAAAGTAACCAACAACTTAGTTGGTAACTTTTTGGGACAAAGTTGCTTACCTTGGTAGGTCAAGGGTTCAATTCCCCTTGGCCTCCCAAGTGACCATTTTCTCTTATTTTCTGGTTAAGGCTCTGTTTGGTTGTCGCTGAATTCTAGTTTCACTGTTTTGGCCTTAATTCCCAATCTGTAACTCCTTTTTCAGTGCAGTTTCTTTCTGTCACTTCCTACTCAGAATATCTTCCATTGACCAAGGTCCAATGTCAGTTTTTATTTTCTCGAGTTTCCCATAATTAGCTAATTCGAGTTTTATCACTATTAAAAATAGGCATTAAATTAGCTAAACCTGACATTTCATTCCCAAAACGATTTTTAATACACAAAACATGCCAGTTAAGTAATTGGGGTGTTACAATCAGCCTTTATTTGTTCTTTTAACTACATAAACCATGCCTGTTCTAAGCCTGAAAAACCATGAATTTACCTTTCACAGTTTGAAAAGATACTTTGGTGGAAATTTACACTTGAAGAGAAAGTTAGCTCAAATGAAATTATCCAAATTATGTTTGCTCTGTTTGATCAAAGTGTGAAAAGTAAAGTGATTTTCTCTGGAAAAAAAAAGTGATGAAAAAGTAGAAAAAGAAGAAGAAGGTATTTTTGCTGGGTTTGTCTTGTATGCAGAGGTGATTTATCCATCACGGCAGAAGAAAAGAGACAAAAGAAAACTATAAGCATATTTTTCGAGAAAGAGCTTTGGTTTGAATCTTGTGGAATTCTATTTTAGTGTTTTTTCTACCAAGTATTTTTCCAGTTTGCTTTGATTTTCCATATCCATTTCTTTCTTAGCCTTCACCTGGTGGCCTGTCATTATAACCTAATTAAAGACCTTTTGATCTCTGATTCTGGTGTTGGCCACATTAGTGGAGAGGATTTCTGAAAATTGGAGTTATGGGGTTAAGTTTTTAGAGAATTATTCTGGTTTCAATTGTTCTACTTTTATCTTAGTTTACAGGTGGTTTGGAGTTAAATTGACTATATATCACACACACACACACTCAAGGTCTTAGCTTTAGGTTGAAGTAAACGCTTAACTCTTGCTTGACAGATCGCTAAATTTTTTATGGATTTTTCTACTATCTTTGATTAATTTCAGATCATGGCTTGGTGAGTGATGAGATTTTTATGGGGTCTAGCTTTTTTTTTTAGGACAAACAAAGTTTTAAGTTTGGGGGTGTTTGATGACTTGCATAATTTAGAATATTTTAACACTCCTTAATTTTAAACTTTAGTCTATTTTATTTATTTTGGTTGATTTTGGGCTTTATTTTATCATTTAAATTTTATTGCAGCTCGACCCATGACTACTTGGGCCGGACGATATGTTATTTAGGCCTATGAGTTCCTCACCATGATAGCTGATCCAATATTCCAATACAAACCATCCAAAGGAAGAAAGAAAAAAAAAAGTAAAAAAGGTGCGGCTAGCTTGTGGCTGTACAGGAAATCAAAAGAAAGAAATGAAGATTGAAAAGTCAACAAAGGTGGTTGGGACCAAAAGGCTGGAAAGAGAAGAATAGAAAAAGAGAAAAGGAAAAAAAAGAAAAAAAAAAAAAAAAGCCCATGAAGAAGCATTGGACTTGAGGTGACGGCTGCTGAATGGCTAAAGGTAAAAAAAAAAAACAAAGGGGTTGTGGCTTTATTATAAAAAGAAACTAGGGCTTTAGAGAAAAAAAGGGGAGAAAAATTAGAAAAGCTGCGAAGGAGAGAACCTGGAGCTATGCGGCGCAAGAGGAATCAGAAAAAAAAGAAAAAAAAACAAGGGGAGAAGCGGCGCACAGTTGGGGCAAGGAACCAAAGCAGCGGCTTGGCTTGGAAGCTGTTGCAGCGCAAGGAAAATAGAAACGCCAAGGGCGGCTGCTGAGCAGGAGTCCTTGCGTAGGGTCCTTGTGCAGGAAAAATAAAGAAAGAGGAGCGGCGCAAAGGGGATCTTTGCTTGGAAGCCGTGACAGAACAGAAGTGGCGTGACAGGACCAGTGGCTTGACGGTGCACTGCAGGCCGCTGCAACTATTTTATAGTGTTAATTTTCTTCCGTTTCTTTCAGAAAAAAATCATGGTGAATTCGTTTACGTTGAATTTAATTTTTAGCATGAACTAAATTTTCTTTATTCTAGGAAAACGATGTAGTCTAGTTCCGAACTATGCTTGCTTTTCTATACTAATTTGAAGCAATTATTTTTCATGTTTGTCTAGTTTAATCTGAGTCTAATGCTTCTAATTAACTGGCCACTAATTAAATAATTTTAATCTTGTGATTTGCTGTCGAAAGAGGGAATCATAGGATAGATCCTGAATATTTCGGCATAGGTAAATATAGAGATCAAAAGACTTGCATGAACCTATGTAGTATTAAAAAATCATTAGTCTTAGTGCATTCTTGCTTTATTAATTTGCATACTCTTGTGTAAATAATGAACAAGAATAGTGTCCAATTGACTGTTGAAAGAGGCTTTTGGATGATTTGGAGATTTTCTAACTAACATAGGGAATTAAATTCAATTAGTTAGATAAGTAAAGCATAGTGAGGGATTAGGTGAAATCGATTTCCTAGAATTCTTCTCTCCCATAATTTGAATTTCAAACAACATCTCTCTTTTTCTTTAATTATTTTCTTTGCATTAATTTTATTTTAAGTTGCGATTACAAAGATCTTAGTGAATTTTCTAAATAAAGTCAAGATTAGTTTAATTTCGGTACTTGTCAAAAGTAAGCACCAATCCCTGAGGACGATACTCTTCTTATCACTTTACTATAAAACTATAATACTGTGCACTTACAGTTTTGCACCGATCACTCATGTGCGTCACTAATAGTCCTGTTTCCTGTAGTGATAGCTAGTCATGACAACGATTGCAGTTAACAATAAAGTGCCACAAGGCCAATGAATAATAACACACAATAACAATTATGAGCAACGGTGTAGCATAGATATAGACAACTTTAATGATCAAAATCAATATAAACACTGTCACAATAAAACGGTTATAGTCAAGTCCAATTAATGAGTGAACGGTCAACATTTCAATGCACATAAAATACCCTTATAACTCCCTAGGTAAGAACACCCCCATCACCATATGTTCGATCACGGATTCGACCCGTAGGTCCTATCAATCGACCCATAGGTCTGGTCAATTGATAAAAACACCTCTATCACCATTTGTCCATTTATAGTCTCGACATTCACTTATAGACTAAGATTCTATCGTGTATAAGGTATGACATAACGTGACATGCATACAATGATTAGCATTAGTACAATGAATCAAATCATGAGATATCAGTCAATTGGCCTCCACCAGATAGGACAATATCAATGGTGGGAACAATAACAGTAGATACATACATGAGTACAAGTTTTGGTAGTAATAGAAAGATCGTGGGTTGGAAAACCACGTATAAGAGATAGGAATCCATTTACTTTTTCAATGCGTCTTAGTATTCTGTGATCTTCCCTTTCCCTTTCAAGTCTCCTCTATATTAGTAAACATATTTCAGCTTTAATTTCATTTATCAAATTTATGCCTCGCTATTCTAAATATCTCTTTTATTAATTTATACTTTTACGACTTCTAATTTGATCTAATTTACCCAAGGGTAAAATGGTCATTTATGTGTCTCTATTTTTCAGTTTCTATTTTCACAATTTGGACTTCACCGTTAAGTCCAAAAGGTTTAAAATAATAAAAATCTATTATTTACTTAACTCAATCGGAGTCCGTTTAACTCACCTTTGACGTAGGGGCATTTTGGTCATTTTGGTGTTTGTACGGGTATTTTATTTTTTGAAACTCCATCTCGTGAAACGGACACCACCATTGAATCCAGAAGGTCCAAAACAATAAGTTTTCATTATTTATTCGACCTAATTTACGCGTTAGAATTTCATTGGAAATTAATTAATTTAAACTAATTTATTAAATTAATTAAGTGTAGCTAATATATATAGTATTTGAGCCCAAACTAGACCACCTGTGCCTTAGTGGCATAGTGGTCCATCCTTCTCACCCTTTCCCTCTTGGTCACAGGTTCAACTCACTGCCCATACAATTTTTTTTTTTCCATTTCCTGTACATTTGTAAATTAGTAAGCCAAACAATAGATAGCTTCTCCTCTACAACCAAACACCCCCCAAACTCAAATTTAAAACTTGACCCATACAGTAAGAGTGTTGGGAAGCCCTCTAAATGGGTGGTTCGGGTTGGACCCAACCCGGTTTGGCCCAAAATCAAGAACAAAAACTTAGTCGCGCAGCTTTTTCCCACTCGTGGCTATTTGTCTTCTCTGTCAACGGCGAGTCGCCAGCGACTGAATTTTCTTGCATTTTTCAATGGATTTCATACCTATAGGTCATGGGCAACTCAAATCTATCCTTGATTTTCTGATCGGAGTGTTGGATCTCCCCCAAAATAGGGAAAACCACAGCTCCATCGGAGCTGTGCGGTTTTTCCGTCCAGCCCTTTTCTCCTCCATTTTCTCCTCTTTTTGCTACTGTTTTGGCCCATTATTCTCCCATTCAATTTTTTCACTTCCTAAGAATAGTCCCCCATCATTTAAACTAAGTTCAACGCAGCAAAATTACACAACCCATTTGTTTTCCTTCTCTGTAAATGGCGTTTTTCTCACTCTGTAAATGGCATTTTTCTCACTCGTTTCTGGTTCATTTTTCTTGATTCAAATTACAATATAAACCCAATTCCATGTTTAATAAGATCCTAAATTACATTTATCATTCATGCTTCTAAAAATTGAAAACAGAAAGCTAATGCTCTCACCTTTTTCCTATTGCGCCCCTGGGTTATTCGGCCCCTCTCCCTTTGCTTCTTTTTCCTCTATTTTTCCTCTCTGATCTTCCACTAATCCACCTTCTGCTTCTTCCTTCCTTATTTTTTTTCTTTTTCCTTCCTGCTTTGTGTCGCACCGCCACCCCTTGTGCTGCTTCTTTCTTCTCTGCTTCTTGCGCCTACTCTATTTTTGTTTTCTTCTTTGTTTTTTTTTTTTTCTAGTTCTAACGCATGTGCCACCTTCAATTTAAAAACCAATTTCTTTAAATTTTATCTCTCTCTCTCTCTCTCTCTCTCTCTCTCTCTCTCTCTCTCTCTCCCTTTGACCCTTCATGTTCTGCGCCTATCACTTTCCCATCCGTTTTCTTCTTTTCTCTTTTTTTTTTTTTTTTTTTTTTTTTCAGTTATATGTTGTAACTAATGCACATTTACCTTCACATTTATATAGTTATATATTTATACCTATACATAGATATATATATATATATATATTTCAAATTTCAATTCTTATTTTATTTTTATTTTATCTTTTATTTTATTTTTTTCTTTTTATTTATTTATTATTATCATTTTATATATATATATATATATATATTTTCTTTTATCGCTATTCGTTTGCCCTGGCTTGTTCGGGCTTCGCTTGGGTATCCTCCATGCATTTGAAACAATTTCAAATCCAAACTCGTCCATTTCATTTGACATTATAACATAAAGCCCTATCGACTCGGGTTTACACAGTCTCTCGGTTACAATTCGGGTTGGGGTATCACATTCTACCCCCCTTAAATTGAGTTTTTTCCCCAAAACTCGAATGTTCGTAATCAATGAAACTCTGTTACCTCATCATGCCAGTTTCATCATCGTAATTTCCTTTGTAACCTGTCTCTTGGACTTATCTCTAGTCTTCAGATACTATATTCTTAGGCAGAAAGATTTCTTTATATAGGGTTCACAATTCTTTTGTATTCCTTTTTGTTTTATTTCAATAGTGAATTTGGAAGTCAAGGGTTTGCCCTTTTAACTTCCTCAGGCCTTTTAACTCATTGTCTCCAAATTTTAGTATTAACATTATGGCTAGGGATCTGTTACTTCCATTACTCACCCTAAGTCATCTTTTCAATTACTTAACTATTTCCCCTTGTTACCAGTATCGTGATGAGTTCCACGTCTAATCGTTATATTCATGCCATTTGGTATTATGTCGTAATTATCTTATTGTTCATGGTCTCTCAACTTTCATTAACAACGTATGACATATCATGTGCCAGGTAAAGGTATCTAGTACCTTGATATTCTCTTTTCGCAAGTTTTGATACCCCATCCCTTTATAGATTAAGGTATGGTACATATACTTAGAAAATTTTTAAGGTAGTCTTTTACCCCAATCACTGATCCTTCATGTAACAGTCTTCTTCGAAAGTCTTCTTAACGGTGTTATCATTTTTGGTTTACCTGAAATTATCCACATCATTCAATCAATTTAAATCTCAAAGTCATATGACTTGTTAGTTTATAACCATTCTTTTGGTTTCACTTACCTTTGCTCAGAAAGGTTTTTCAAATGTCTTATGCTCGTCATTATGTTCGGTCTTTCACCATATGTTACAGTTTTCTTCCCCATCGTTATTCAACATTTACAAATTTTTCCTGTTAAGAACTTATTCAACCATATAGGGAGTTCCTTATACATTTTGTAACTTCATATCATATTTCAGGGTTGTTCACATCAACTAGCCATCCCATCATTTTATCATTATATTTGACATTCAAAGTTTATAACGACGATATCAAGTTTTTCCCATCCTGAGAATTCCCTACTTCCTCAAAAATCATTGTCCACACTAGTTTTTCTAGGCATTATGCTATAATTTCCATCTCTTTAATTGCTAGGTCACGTAAATCCTCAAAAATCATTCAGCGTCATCAATCATTTATCTTTTGAAATAGATTCAACTAACTCAAGAAAGTACAACCCACAATTAGGTCCTATTGTTACCTAGGTTAATAAGATCCATTGAATTTTTCCAATGATCATTTATCACGTGTCAATCTCCTTTTAGAATCATCACATTTCAAAAATTTTCACTTGATAGTCTCATTTAATCAGTATCTGTCTACTGAATAATTCGTTTGTCTTTATCCTATGACTCACTCAAGAATCCTCCTAATTCTGATAAATCTCTCGACTTTCCAAGATTTCACAATCCCAACTCTATGTCACCTTATATCCTTTAAAAGTGCATTTATTGTTGCCCTTGTTCAAATGCTAGTTTCCCCCAATTTATTTATCAATTCCAATGTAATGACTTAAGAGTCATCCACCTCAACACTGGTACGATTCTTCCCCAGAATCCTTCACCGTTGCCCTTAAGCATACTACTTTCTCCCAACAGTCACTATTCCACTTGATCATCTCAATCGTCCAAGAAACATCGAAGTCAGTCATAGCATAGTCTTTCCCAAAGACTATTAGCCTTAGTATTTAAATAAACTATCGTCTTCCAAAAGTCACCAATCATTTAACTATTTAAATCCTCAGATTCTTACTTCCTTTAAGAGTATCTAATCGGTTAATTATCATGTACTTATGATGTATACCTCATATGCTCTATTTATATCATTCATGAATAATGATTTCTTCATAGTACCTCAAAACTCATGTATCATCTCAATTTCATGGTTCCTCTAAATAATTTACTACCAGTTCAGTCTTTATGATCATTTAGATCCCATTGATCCCTAACAGTTATTCAAAATCATTTATCATTTACCTTCATCTAACTTGATAGAGTATTGACTAAAATCAGTCACACATTATCTTAGATCACTGAGATTCATTGAATTTCTTCCTAATATTTATTCATCATGTGTCAGCCTCTTTTCAAAATCATCACATTTCATAAGGTTAATCCTGACAATCTCGCTCATTTAGTAATTGTCTTCAATACTCTATTCATCTTTACCCTATCAGGGTCTACCTATATCCTACTCAAGAATCTTCATACTTTTGGTACATCATAAATTTATTTAGTGTATCAATTCCTCCTATAATTATCTATTAAGTTCCCTTCAGACGATCTCGCATTCAAGCCTCGTTTAGTTATCCATAACATTTATCGAAATCTCCTTAAGTATTTTTAGTGTCATTCCTCGAGAATCCTCATCGTTTATTTTTAAACATACTACTATTTCCTAACGGTCACTATTTACTTAATCATCTCAATTGTTCAAGAATCCCTGATTTCCATTATAACATATAGTCCTTTCCCCCGATATATAGTATTTATTAATAATAAATCTTTCGATGGTATTGAAACAGTTAACATGTAACCTAAGGGGTTTATTTCTAAGTTCAATTTAGCAGTACATGCGAAAACTATAAATCAATACGTAGAGCTAATATTTAAACAGTATGAGGTAGATTGTAAACAACTGGAAAATACTTGTGACTACTGGTACAGTAGCCCGATCATCTTCCAGTGGTGTTTTTGAGACATTGTCCTTGGTGGACTTCTAGGCAGCTAGGGCATTTAATTATGTCTCTATTGTCATGTTTGACCCTTTTTGGCCAATTTCCTTCCCGCCCCATTTTATGGTCCTTGCTGGTGCCACTACTTTATTGTAATGGTCAACCGTTGGGGCCTAATTCTGGGTAAAGCCTTGGTGACTCTTCTGATAAGGCGTTCTAATCTCTTTAACCGATCCATCTCAATTGGATGATTTCTGGATATCAGCATATTCCTAGTGTTAATCATTTCTGTAAAGGATAATCAGTCAATGTATACATAAAATAATCATCAGTGTTCGCATAAAAGTATCTATCGACTGACTTTTAGACTTTAACAGTTTTAGTACTCTAATCCTGTCTCCCATGACTCGATCCTGTCTCTCATGACTCACTAGAACCTAAGATTCTACTCTGATACTAAGCTTGTCACTGACCCGAAACCCACCCTATGCGGATCTCGTGTCTTGGGGCAAGCCCAATGGCCGTCCCTACTTTTTTCATTCGTAGGATCAATGACAACAATAAATAATGTAACATAGTCAATAAAGTGCAAAAGCCTTATTACAAACATCATTCAAAGTCTGAAAATAACATCAACAATAACCTAAACATAAACCACTTTAGGTGGCGAGTACATGGGAGAGACTATATCATTCTATTGTACTGTTTAACCCTCTCCCTACGCTCTGGACCTCCTATTGTGATTCTGTAGCATTCTCACTTGAAAAATATAATAAAGGGGTGAGCTAGCAAAGCTTAATAAGTAAAAGCCTATCTCAAATACGGGTTAGGGATTACATAAAAAAACATGAATTCAAGGTAACATGATAGCCAATCATGACAACGGTTGCAGTTAACAATAAAGTGCCACAAGGCCAATGAATAATAACGCACAATAACAATTATGAGCAACGGTGTAGCATAGATATAGACAACTTTAATGATCAAAATCAACATAAACACTGTCACAATAAAACTGGTCACAATCAAGTCCAATTAATGAGTGAACGGTCAACATTTTAATGCACATAAAGTACCCTCATAACTCCCTAGGTAAAAACATCCCCATCACCTATATGTCCGATCACAGATTCGACCCGTAGGTCCCGTCAATCGGCCCGTAGGTCCAGTCAATTGATAAAAACACTCTTATCACCATCTGTCCATTTACAGTCTCGACATTCATTTATAAACCAAGATTTTATCGTGTATAAGGTATGATATAACATGACATACATACAATGATAGGCATTAGTACAATGAATCAAATCATGATATATCAGTCAATAGGCCTCCACCAGATAGGACAATATCAATGGTGGGAACAATAACAATAAATACATATATGAGTACAAGTTTTGGCAGTAATAAAAAAATCGTGGCTTGGAAAACCACGTATAAGAGATAGGAATCCACTTACCTTTTCAATGTGTCTTAGTATTCTGTGATCTTCTCTTTCCCTTTCGAGTATCTTATATATCAATAAACACATGTCAGCTTTAATGTCATTTATTGAATTTGTGCCTCGCTACTCTAAATATCTCTTTTATTAATTTATACTTTTACGACTTTCAATTTGATCTAATTTACCCAAGGGTAAAATGGTCATTTACGCGTCTCTATTTTTTGGTTTTTGTTTTTACAATTTGGACTTCACCGTTGAGTCCAGAAGGTTTTAAATAATAAAAATCAATTATTTACTTAACTCAATTGGAGTCCGTTTGACTCACCTTCGATGTAGGAGCATTTTGGTCATTTTGGACATTTTTAGGAGTATTTTATTTTTCGGAACTCCTATCTCATGAAACAGACTCCACCATTGAATCCAAAAGGTCCAAAATAGTAAGTTTTCATTATTCATTTGACTAATTTACATGTCGGAATTTCATTGGAAATTAATTAATTTAAACTAATTTATTAAATTAATTAAGTGTAGCTAATACATATAGTATTTGAACCCAAACAAACCACATGTGCCTTAGTGGCATAGTGGTCCATCCCTCTCACCCTTTCCCCCTTGGTCACAGGTTCAAGTCACTACCAATACAATTTTTTTTTCCCATTTCCTTTACATTTGTAAATTGTAAGCCACACAATAGATAGCTTCTCCTTTACAACCAAATACCCCCCAAACTCAAATTTAAAACTTGACCCATACAATAACAGTGTTGGAAAGCCCTCTGAATGGGTGGTTCGAGTTAGACCCGACCCGGTTTGTCCCAAAATCAAGAACAAAAACTCAGCCGCGCAACTTCTTCCCATGTGTGGTTGTTTGTCTTCTTTATCAACGGCGAGTCGCCGGCAACGTATTTTCTTACATTTTTCAATGGGGTTCATACTTATAGGTCGTGGGCAACTCAAATCTACCTTCAGTTTTCCAATCGGAGTGCTGCATTTCCGCTAAAATAGGGAAAACCACAGCTTCACTGGAGCTGTGCGATTTTTTTGGCCAGCCCTTTTCTCCTCTTTTCTGCTATGGTTTTGGCTCATTTTTCTCCCATTCAATTTCTGCACTTCCTAAAAATAGTCCCCCATTGTTTAAACCAAGTTCAACACAGCAAAATTACACAACCCATTTTTTTTTTCCTTCCCTGTAAATGGAGTTTTTCTCACTCTGTAAATGGCATTTTTCTCACTAGTTTCTGGTTCGTTTTTCTTGATTCAAATTGCAATATAAACCCGATTCCATGCTTAATAAGATCCTAAAATTGCATTTATCATTCATGCTTCTAAAAATTGAAAACAGAGAGCTAATGCTCTCAACTTTTTACTGTTGCGCCCTTGGGTTATTCGGCCCCTCTCCCTTTGCTTCTTCTTCCTCTGTTTTTCCTCTCTTCTCTTCCATTGGCCCACCTTCTTCTTCTTCCTTCCTTATTTTTTTTCTTTTTCCTTCCTGCTTTGTGCCACACCACCGCCCCTTGCGCTACTTCTTTCTTCTCTACTTCTTGCGCCTGCTTTGTTTTTTATTTCTTCTTTGTTTTTTTTTTCTAGTTCTAAAGCATGTGCCACCTTCAATGTAAAAACCAATTTCTTTAAATTTTCCCCTTCTCTCTCTCTCTCTCTCTCTCTCTCTCTCTCTCGCTCGCTCTCCCCCTTTGACCCTTCATGTTCTGCGCCTATCACTCTCCCATCCGTTTTCTTCTTTTCTCTCTCTTTTTTTTTTTTTTTTTTTTTTTCAGTTACATGTTGTAACTAATGCACATTTACCTTTACATTTATATAGTTATATGTTTATACCTATACATAGATATATATATATATATATATATTTTCATTTCCAATTCCAATTCCAATTCCAATTCTTATTTTATTTTTATTTTTTTTTCTTTTTATTTATTTATTTATTGTTATCATTATATATATATATATATATATATATTTGTTTTTCTTTTATCGCTATTCGTTTGCCCTGACTTTTTCGGGCTTCGCCCGAGTATCCTCCGTACATTCGAAACAATTTCAAATCCAGACTCGTCCATTTCATTTGACATTATAACATAAAGCCTTATCGACTTGGGTTTACACAATCTCTCGATTACAATTCGGGTCGGGGTATCACAAAATCCAAGCCTAAAGATGTGTTTTGTAGGCTTGAAAGTTGAAAAACCCTAGGTTTCTTTCTCCCTTTTCTCCATGAACGTGCAGCTGCTGTATTCTAAGACCAAAGAATAAAATTATATCACTAAAGGGTTCTATTTATGGTAAAGGGGTCAAAGGGTTAAAAGACCATTTTGCCCTTAATGAGTTCAGAACCCCGTTACACTACAACCTGTCCCGAAACGCCTCAATTCGATATTTTGTTTTAAAAAAAGTTCTTAAAATTATTTTAAATGATATTTTTCAAAAAAAAATTATTTTCTCCTGTGGCCGGGTTTGGCCGGATCTATCCGGGATGCCCTTTATGGTCCATTTTTGAAACTGTCTCCGAACGGGCTCAAATTTTTACAAGAGGTGTATTTGAATATTCTAAGCATATTTTCCTTCTATGAAATACTCAAAATATGCTCCTAACCATGTCTTGTGTCTAAATGTGCATGTGTAGTGTCTTACCGGCAAATAGTGCATGAATAGTGTCCTATCGACAAAATAAAATATTTACCCTCATTTTTCAAGTCTCTACATCGGGTTTACAGTGATAGCTCGGTTACATTTTGGATCAGGGTATTACAAGTTTCTTATTTACTATTCGTAGTAAGCTCTTAATCCTGATTTGCTTTTGCATTATTATTATACTTCAGGTGGTATGGTGTGTCTCTTCTAGGACAATTAGATGAATTGTTCTTATGACCACCTCGGCCTGTGTCATGACTACGTCCATGGTTATATCTATGACTATGTCCATGTCTATAACTTTGTTTATATGACGCAGTTGCATTTGCTTCAAGAAATGCAGTGTCATTCGTTTCAGAGAATGGTGTAGAGTCAATGGGACGTAAGTTTTGATTTTTTATCACAAGGTCATTATGTTGTTCAGCCAGGAGAAAACATGATATCAAGTCAGAATATTTAGTAAATTTACACTTTTGATATTGTTGTTGCAAGACAACATTTGAAGGGTGAAATGTAAAAAATATCTTCTCTAACATATCTGCATCTGTAATATTTTCTCTGCATAATTTCAATTTCGAAGTAATTCTAAATAGTGCAGAATTATATTCACTGACTAATTTAAAATCCTACAACCTCGGGTGCAGTCAGTTATACCGAGCTTTTGAGAGAATAATAGTTTTCTGGTAGTCATATTTTTCTTCCAAATTTTTTCAAATGGTTAATAGATTTTTTACCGTAAGATATTCATATTTTAAGCCTTCATGAATATAATGGCAAAGGAATATCAATGCATTAACCCGATTCTACAGGAATGCTATATTTTTTTTTAAATAATACTTTTAAGATTCTTAATTTCAAGGTGAAATTCAGCATCAAGAATGTAAGATAAATAATTTTTTTAAAAAAATATTTAATGCAATAAATTCAAATTTGATGAGATTATTGTACCAAAATTCGTATATCCAATGTCTGGTAATCAATCAATGAAAAAATTAAATAATGTGTCTAGCATACTATCAGATAATCTACTTATATTTTATGAGATGCAAGATTTCTTACAAAAAAGTTAATTCAAAGTATTATTGCTTGTGTTATGGTAAGTATGCAAGCTCAGTTTTTCATTAAATGTAAAATGGACTAATAATTATACGTTACTAAATGCTCTCGGGGACTTGTTAACCCACATTTAATGCCTAATAAAATTTACTTTATTATTTAGCCGCAGTTAAAGCCTAATAAAATTTAGTTTATTTTTTAGCGGCATTTAATGCCTAAAGTAATTCTATAGAAAGAACGTTTAATTGCACATGCTAAAGGGTTTCTTATCTATTCAATTTTGTAAGATTTATATTTTTATTTGTTATACTCACTATAATTCCTATCCATTCAACAAATCAAAACCGTCGCATATATAAATATTTTATATATAACATTAATCGTCACTAAATTACAAATTTTAACAAGCCTCATTAAATGAGCTTAAGTTTTACTTTAAAAAAATAATATAACAAATAATATTAAATTCGGGATTACAAAAGGATTCATTTAAGAATTAGTAGTTCAATAAAAAAATAATATTTTTAATACACTATTATCAATTTAATGTTATATTATTTAAGATACAAAAATTAAAGATATATATATATATATATTATAGTAATTACTGAAATTAAAATACTTTTTGGCAATTGTGTCTACGTGAAACTTTCAAAGTTAACCTATCCTTAATTAAAATGACTAAAATGATACCTAACGTATGTCCTTATAATCTTGTTAAATCTCCAAGGGCACTCACTAAGTATATATATTTACTGTCCGATAAATAAGGGCCCCATGGGCATTTCTTAAGCCATATTAATTTCCCAATATATTTCATTAATTAATTAATTAATTTTTTATTGAATCACTCAATTTAGAGTTATAAAGAAATAAATATTAAAAATACGCTTTTTTATGTAATGAAAATATTGTATTTAAAATAAATTATTATAAAAATCAATAATTTTAAAAATGTTATCAAAAAAAGTATAAATAGAACCTACCCAAAACTACGCTTCATTATTAATAAATAAATTACATATGCTCGTGTATTTAGTGATATACATGACATTAAATGATATTAATTGTTCTTGATGTTAAATATAATATTATTATTTATTGACAAATCAAATAACACTTTGCTGTAATAACACTAATTTTTATATCAGTGTCAAATTATGAAATTGATACACTAAATAATATATTCATTAAAACTGTTATCATAAAATACATCCAGCATATCTAACAGGAACACATTACTTTTCAAGTAAATGTGAAATGATGTGACTCAGATCATTTTTTGAAAAAGAAATAAACATTTTAAAAAAATAAATATTTTAAAAAATGAGAGTTTAACGTTAAAGTAAAATTGTTAAAATTATATATTTTTATACCATAATAATATTAAAATATAAATTTGACAAGAAAGAAGTGATACTTACCATTGCAATTCTCAACATTACTCTGTCAAGATGATATGCTATTAATTATTTCATGCCACGTGAATTATGCCATGCCGGATGGACTCCAGTCAGTGTGTGCATGAAGTCTATTTATGGCTTCCAAATGAGGAGTGTAGAATACAACCAACTCAATTCAGATACAAAAACAAATTTGTAAGCAAATGGCTACAGGCGACGAAACTTTCAGTTACGATCACATGAAGGAATTGAAGGAGTTCGATAACTCCAAGATCGGCGTCAAGGGTCTCTCAGAGTCTGGCATCACCACCATCCCTGTATTCTTCATACAACCGCCAGAAACTCTCTCCGATCTCAAGTCTTCTTCGACTTGCACCGAAATCCCCCTTATCGATCTTTCTAATGTGAACTCTGATCTTCATCGGCCAAAGATTGTCGAACAAATCGGTGAAGCAGCAAGAACGTGGGGTTTCTTCCAGGTGATCAACCATGGTGTACCGGTCTTGGCACTTGATGAGATTATAGTGGGCATCAAAGCGTTCCATGAGCAACCGACGGAGGTAACGGGGAAGCAGTATGTTCGTGAAGAGGGACGTGGTGTAATGTATGCTAGCAATAACGATTTGTATCGATCTAAGGCGGCAAGCTGGTACGACTCGCTGCAAGTGTGGATGGCACCGGAGCCGGCCAAGGTGGAGGACATTCCGGCAGTGTGTCGGAGAGAGGTGGTGGAGTGGGACATGCATGCAAAGAAGGTGGCTACCACTGTGATGGAGCTGTTGTCTCAAGGGTTAGGTCTGGAACCGGGAAAGTTCGACGAGTTGGGCTTCTCTGATACTAGGCTGTTTATGGGCCATTGTTATCCATACTGCCCGCAACCTGATCTGACGGTGGGAATCAAATCACACACTGATTATGGGTTACTAACAGTTCTTTTGCAGAATCAAGTGCATGGATTGCAAGTTAAGCATGGGGACGAGTGGGTAAACGTGAAACCTCTGCGCGAAGGTCTGATAATTAACATTGGAGACTCTCTTCAGGTATTTACTAAGATATATAATTTGTAGTCATGTATAGACGACATTGAGTGAAGATCCATGAGAACTTCTTCTACTACTCATTAACTCCATTAAACTTTATGTAATTTACAGATTATCTCTAATGGCGAGTATAAAAGTGTTGAGCATCGGGTGCTGGCTAACTCCTCAAAAGAATCTCGAATCTCAGTTGTTGAGTTTTTTCAAGTGGATAAGCGGAATGAATCTTGTTCCTATGGACCTTTGCCGGAATTGTTGTCACCTGAGAAACCAGCTATCTATCGTAATTTCACGATGCGAGAATTCCAGGAAAACTTCTACAGTAAGGAGATTGATAGCAAGTCTCTTGTCAAGAAACTCAAGCTGTGATCAATCAGATTAAAATCTTAAAAATATATATTCCTGATGTGTGCTTCATATATATATATATATATATATATATATATATATATATAAATCAATGAAAATGGGATTAATCGTTATAATAAGTACATTGCTTCTTGCACTGTGACTGTGGATTTGGAAAACAATTCACGTGAATCAAATTTATGACACAAACGGAAAAACTAAATACATTGCTTATATTGCCACTAGACATCTGGCCCATAATCTTAAAGCAAACGGCTAAAAGAATAGAAAAAATTATTACTATTCAAAAAGGGAAAAGGGATTTGAGAGGTATACTTTTAACCAAAAGTAGCTCTTACATGTTCCATTTTCTATGTTTGAAATTTAAGGATTATGTTTTGTTGTCAAATCTGTACTCAAATTTTCTACCTGAATGATGAGACTGATTGATTGATGAGATAATTTTTTTAAAAATAATTAATGTGATATTAATAATTATAATTAATAATTTTCATCATTTAATTATAAGATATATCAAAATGAGATCAAGCTCAATAGGAGGCTTGGAAATTTTAATGAATGTACTAATACTCTATCTATAGAATAGGCCAATTAATGTTTGAAAAAGGATGGCTAGCAAGTGGGAACAATGTAATCTCTTCTATAAAAAAGTGTCGTGAGTGATTAACAATCTCAAGTTGAAATTGTTATAGGAGTGTGAGTAGACCTGACAAATGGGTGGGTTATGGAAGAAATAGATGGGGCCAAAATGAGTTAAATTTAAATTTGACTTGTACATAAACGGGTTGGAAACGGTTCAGTCAAAATAGGTCGAATCAACCCAAATCCAAACTGTTAGTTTTTTACTTTTTTTAAAATAGAAGAACCACCATTTGTAATATTTCTTTTTTTTTTTTTTGGTAAAACTTGAAACGCATAGGAAATTAAAGAAGACACTATTTCCAAAAATTTCATTCCAACTTACCAACAACATATTTTCACTATTATATTAAACCTTCTATGGAGGGCTTATGTGCAACCTATTGAACCACTGTTTTAACATTTTTCAAAAAAGTAAAAAAGTGCATTCCTACAATCAAAATTTAAAGCATCCTTTGTACCTGTACTATCCATGACACCACTACATATGTCTTAACACATTAGAAAAAGCATCACATGATAATCAGTCAACTTTACCAAAAAAATATAATTAAAAACACATTGCAGTTTATAAAATCATGTTTTGAAGCAGTTCAAAGACATCCACAAGTTTCTTGGATGATGTTGTTGTGCCTCTGTGAAGGGCTATGTCCACGGTTAATGTGGTTTCACTATGATCTAAAAAAGTTACAGATTTCAGTACAAAGAGATGTGATTCTTCAACTATAAATACATAGTATTAGATCAACCAAATGATGTCATCGATGACATTATGCTCATGTCATGATGACGGGCTAAACTAGTTAGTCCGGTTGGTTCACAACCAAACCAAGTTGGACAATTTTGTTTAATAAATTTCTAAGAGTAGTTTTTACCCTAGAAATTTTTGGAAATTACAAAAATGCCTGGAAAAATAATTAAAAACTATTTTTAAGTTTTGAAAAATTACTGAAATGCCTTTAAGCCAAATAAAGATCAATTAAAATGCAAAAAGAGTATAACCAAATATTTTTGGTCATTCCGAACTCAATGATGGAGACTGATTTATGAAATTAGACCCCAAAAAATATGAACGGACAAACTGGGATAATTTCATTATATCTTAATGTATTAATTAAGTTGTCGATTAAACCTCGATGACTATGAAAATACCTACCTTAACATTTTTTTGACATTTCGGATCCCATGGCGAGATTCATTTTATGAAACAAAATATCAAAAATATAGATGCGTGAAATGTCATAATTACCATTATGCCCTTAGTAATGCAAAAGCTAGTTAAATGTCAAATAGAGCCTATTCTGACTTTCTTTTACTTTTCAGACTCAAAATTGGAGTCCATTTTAGTAAAAAAAGCATCAAAAAATGGAACACGTGAAAATATAAAATTATGAAAATGCCCTTAGACTTAACATTATAAGCCATCGATAGGCAAATTAAGATCTCGAAAGTCTAAATTAATTATCTTCGATATTTCAGACTTGACGGTGACATCTTTTGAAAAAAACAAGACCCGTTAACAAAGTAAAAAAAAAAATGACGAATACATCATTTAGACTTAATAAATCTACCAAAAGAGTATAGATGAAATTAAAAGACCTATATTAATGTTTTAAGGATCGTCTGGACTCAAAAATGAAGTCTGAATACGTAAATTATGTATGAAGAAATATAGCACATTAAAAGCGTAGATTACCATTATGCCCCCAAATGGCCAAATAAGCAATAAAGCATCAAGAACCGTAAATTGGGAATCTAAGGGGCTCTTGATCAATTAGACAATGTTCAAAAGAATTTAAAACACTAAATAAAGGTGCTTTGAATTATAATGAATACTAATTCAATATGTAATGTATTTTTTTATCCATGATTGAAGGATCGCCAAATGATGGAAAATGGAACAAGGCTATGGGATAACTACTATGGTACCAGTATAGGAATGCAATGCTAATGACCCAATGTAAGTAAACTCAAACTCTAATTTGTGGATTTCAACTTTGCCAATATGGCCTACTTGTGTAGTACCAATCCTTATTTCTTGAAATTATGCATCAATAATTACTTTGATTCCACAACCTATTGTTTACTATGATTCCATGTTGTGAGATTTTTGATCTATTGAGATTCCATTTGTTGTGGATATCCATGAGTCCCTCAGCTCATTAGCTTTATCTTATCTTTATGATTCTTGTACTCCCTTTTGTTGTGGACATTTGTAATCTATGTATATATACATACCTTGTGGAATCCATGTGTTGATAATATTGTTTGTGAGTACCTGGAGTTGTGTCTGTCACAACGCTCATCTTGACTCTTTAGATGCTAATGACCTATGAGTTGGTATTTGGGAATGATACCCAACACGTAGTCTTGATGAGGACATGATTATTTGATAAGAGCTCTTGGTGTAATTACGAAAAACTCAGAGATGGAGTGGTGAACCTGAATGAATACTGTTTGGGGGTAGCTAGGCCCTATTTGTTGATAACATCTAGTAGATTCAGATTCCTATATGTTTGATTTCTCACACCATGATTTGTTGATTTAATGATGATATCTTTGAATAAGAAATATGCCTTTGAGGCTTGTCGTTGTATTCGATTTGAATCGCTTTGACTTTGGTAGCTAAACATTTAATGTTGATAAATTTGTGCTTGTTGACTTATTTAGTCACCCCTATTACAATTGTAACCTCTTTGTGAAATGTGTTATTTTGGCCTGATGGCCGATTCCTTTGAACTTGACATCCTATAATTATTATCTTATTATACACCCTCGTTTAACCTATGGTAGGGTTAAGGATTTACTTACTGAACTAAAGTTAGCACACCATAGAATTATAACAATTTTTCAGAGAACATAATATAGAAGGAAAGACAATGATGGTGACTAATGGAGCTAGTGATATGCTTGTAGGCAACTTTGATGATGTACAACTCCAAGTCTTAATTTGGATTTATCCTATAAGGTTGATATTAATGTTAGATATTGTGACATAGTAACACTAGAAGATGTTATTAGACTTGAGTGGTGATTAATGATAATAGATATTATACTTGGAGATAATCTTATTGATGATTGTTAAAGTTGATTGGTTATCAGATGAGTTGCATATGTGTAACTTCCGAGCTTGATAAAATAAAATAAAAAATTATTACTTTCTTATGCAATTTATTTGATTTTGTACGGCCTATCTAGGTGATAGTGTCAGTCATTACCCCTAATCTGCAAAGAGGGGTTTCAGGTTATGACACAAGTTCTATTATGGAGAGTACTACAATCTTTTACAACTAAGAAACCCAACTAATTGTTGTACCACCCTGTCACGACCCGAAACCCGGCCCACGCGGATTAGCGGTTCGTGATCGGCCACCGAGGCCTTTTTCAATGATCACAACACTTTACTGTGTTCCATTAATCAAATGCAGCGGAATAAAATTCTTTTTCTATTGCGGAAGCGTCAATACTCAAATCAACATCTGCCATCTATTTATACATTCCATAGTAATTACAAAAAGTACATGATGTAATTTTTTTCAAAGCCTGCTAATGTCATATTCGATATACAGTCCAAAAATTTTCAAAAGCAACTACATCATGACTAGCAAAATCCTATCACAAAAAGGGTTCATAGCTTTACAAGCTTCCATCTAGTCTGACTGAACCTGCTATTTCTTTTCACATATCATCACCTGAAATAGGATAAAAATCCTATGAGCTCAACAGCTCGTGAGTATCCCAGCTCGTGAGCATTCCATAACATACCAAGGGTTTCAAAACAATTATATAATTCAATACAGAAATTTCAATAATCAGATATCATATGTTGTCTTAATTTATAGTACAAGATAACGGTATCAAATTCACTTCCAACAAATCTCAATTTAACGATAATCGTAAATCGATAATCAATAACATAGTTCAATAAATCAAAATCACCGTTCAATATCATGGTTCAATAAATCATAGTTCAATAAATCGAAATCATAGTTCAATAAATCAGAATCACAGTTCAATATCATGGTTCGATTCCCAAATTCATAGTTCAATAAATCATAGTTCGATAATTCAGATTCATGGTTCAATAACCCAAATTCATAGTTCAATAAATCATAGTTTGATAATTCAGATTCATGGTTCGATTTTCAATATTCATATTCAAACTGATATATTCCACTTCTATGGCCAGCAAATTAGAACCTCGCTGACTAAGATCGATGGGCTGGCTAGTTGGATATGCCGTATCAACACCGGCTCACCACAATATACCCTGTGGGATGGGTTCGATAAATCACAACTTATTCGATAGTGATCAATCATAGAAGAGCGTTCTATTCAAAGCATCAAAATCATATCCAAATCGTATCCAAAATCAATAATCATCAATAGTAGTTCGATTACTCAAACCAAATTTCTTTATTTGATATTTAGTTAAAACAGTTCCACATTTGTGAGAAAATCATATAACATTTGAGTATCTTACAAACACATTTTCTTAAGTCAAAGAAGACAATATAGTTGTCAATAGGTCATTCAAAACGTATACAATATAACTGTTAAACAAAGGCTATAAAGAAAAACGATTTCATATGTCGATATATCATAAAAGAGTTCAATATTTATATCTATACTGAAAATGTCTACCTCAATATGGTATGAAATACTCACCTGAATTCCAAAAGCTTAACTCCAAATCCCTCCTTTGAAATTCCCTAAAATCACATTCCAAATTTCGGTTACATTCTATAATGTCACTCGATTTAATTGTCATTTAATCTCTTTCCTATTTTAATTACATTTTTTTGGGTCGCTTCTTTAAGTTTAAAAGTTTAATTCTATTACCTTACATATTTACGTGTCATATTTTTTCGTACCTTATTTCAACATACGGACCTCATCATTGATTCCTGGAACGTCGAAGAAAGTCAATTTAGACCCTCTCTGACTTCTATTTGGTTTTAGGGACACTAAGGGCAATTTGTTAATTTATACTCTAATGTGTCTTATTTTTTTCGGAGTTTCGTCTTGTGAAATGGATCCCACCATTGGATTCAGAACGTCTCTTACGTAAAGAAAACACTAATTACTTGTCCAATTTGGACATCCGAAACTATTTTAATAAATAACTAATTTAATTAATTTAATTAATTAATTACATATTAAGTATATATTATTTCTATATATGTGCACATGTGGTTGGCATGGCACAGTGGTTGGCTTGCCCCCTTATTGCGCCGAGCTCCTGAGTTCAATACTCAGTAGCCTCATGCTTCCTCAACCCAATTTTTCTAAAAACCCAAATTAGTTTTTTTTTTAAAAGAAAACCCAAGCAGCCCAACAGTGCAGCCCAAACAACAGTCCATCACTGCACCCAGCCCACTGCTGCGCCCAGCCCATAAGCTGACCTCTTTCCCTCATCTTCCTGCACGAAAATTCGGCCAAAAATTCAGCAGATCCGGTCACCTTCTCCGGGGACGGTGACCGGACTGCTATGTTTCCTCTTCCTTTTTTCTTCATTTTTTCATGATTTTGAAGCCAAAAATCATTTCTAATCATTCTAAAATATGTTTTAAAACATTTAGATACCATTTTAAATATCGAAAACACCTTCAAATCTCTAATTTCTTAAACATCAACTTTCCGATAAACCCAAATATCTTCTTCATTTCTCAACCATTTTTCATGCGGTTTCTTCCGACATGTTCCATTTTCTTCATAGAATTTAATTATGTAATTTGTTATAAACTTTAAACAAGTTTATGAAAAACTCAGAAATGAATTATTTGAATTTACAGTAAATTTTCTTACCTCTTTCTTCTTGTTTCTCCTTCTTTCTTTCTGTTTTCTACTTCTGAATGCCCTAGAGTCCTTTAGCTTCAACCTCTCTTCTTCTGATTTTCTCTTTTCTCAAAAGTAGTTCAATGTATATATGTATATATCTCACTTCCTCTCTCTCTCTCTCTCTAAATCAGATTTGCCTACCCCCTCCATGCCCTGAAGTTCACTGCCACACATAACCCATTTACACACTCCATCTCCCACCATGCCACCTTGAGTGTGGCACACTCCATCACACATACACACACACACCTAACACACACACACCCACACGACACACACCACAATCTGATATATATATATATATAGATGTATTTAAAAATTATTATTATTATTATTATTATATATTTTGTTTTCATTTTATTTATTTATTTATTTACTTATTTAAGATTATTTATTATTATTATTATTATTATTTTATATATATATATATATATTTTTTTTAGCTTGTGGTTCGGGTTTACACTGTCATGGCCCGGGTTCACCGGGTCGGGTACCGGCTAACTCGGGTCGGGGTATTACACAGCCAATGTGTAAACATAACCAGTTATACTTCTTCTATTATCTACGTCACCAACTAACTTTACATCAACATAACTATGTAATGCCATTTTTGTCCAGTTTGAAACAAAGTGCCACCTCTATAGTACCACTCAAGTATCTAAGGATCCATTTTATTGCATCCTAATTGTGCTATGTTTGGCCTAGCAGAGACCATAACATACATATGGCTACCACAATTGAAGCATTTGGAACATGCTGCATATTTAGAATTAGAAGTCCAAGACGACTCATTAAATGACCCTGAATTTTATTCAACGACTATAAAGAAATAAATATTAAAAATATGCTTTTTTATGTAATGAAAATATTGTATTTAATATAAATTATTATAAAAATCAATAATTTTAAAAATGTTATCAAAAAAAGTATAAATAGAACCTACGCAAAACTATGCTTCATTTAGTGATATATATGACATTAAATGATATTAATTGTTTTGATGTTAAATATAATATTATTATTTATTAAAAAGTCAGATAACACTTTACTGTAATAACAGTAATTTTTTTTTTTTTTTTATATCAGTGTCAAATTATGAAATTGATACATTAAATAATATGTCCATTAGAACTGTTATAATGAAATACATCTAGCATATCTAAGAGGAACACGTTACTTTTTAAGTAAATATGAATATGTGATCCACATTATTTTTTGAAAAAAAAGAATAAACATTTAAAAAAAATGAGAGTTTGACGTTAAAGTAAAATTGTCAAAATTATATATTTTTATACCATAATAATATTAAAATATAAATTTGACGAGAAAGAAGTGATATTTACCATTGCAATTCTCAACATTTCTCTGTCAAGATGATATATTATTAATTAATTCATGCCACGTGAATTATGCCATGCCAGCTGGACTCCAGTCAGTGTGTGGAGTGTAGAATACAATCAACTCCATTCAGATACAAAAACAAATTTGTAAGCAAATGGCTACAGGCGACGAAACTTTCAGTTACGATCACATGAAGGAATTGAAGGAGTTCGATAACTCCAATATCGGCGTCAAGGGTCTCTCAGAGTCTGGCATCACCACCATCCCTGTCTTCTTCATACAACCGCCAGAAACTCTCTCCGATCTCAAGTCTTCTTCGACTTGCACCGAAATCCCCCTTATCGATCTTTCTAATGTGAACTCTGATCTTCATCGGCCAAAGATTGTCGAACAAATCTCTGAAGCAGCAAGAACGTGGGGTTTCTTCCAGGTGATCAACCATGGTGTACCGGTATTGGCACTTGACGAGATTATAGTGGGCATCAAAGCGTTCCATGAGCAACCGATTGAGGTAAGGGGGAAGCAGTATGTACGTGAAGTGGCACGCGGTGTAATGTATGCAAGCAATAACGATTTGTATCGATCTAAGGCGGCAGGCTGGTACGACTCGCTTCAGGTGTGGATGGCACCGGAGCCCGCCAAGGTGGAGGACATTCCGGCAGTGTGTCGGAGAGAGGTGGTGGAGTGGGACATGCTTGCAAAGAAGGTGGCCACCACATGCAAAGGCTTTTCTGATACTAGGCTGTTTATGGGCCATTGTTATCCATACTGCCCGCAACCTGATCTGACGGTGGGAATCAAATCACACACTGATTATGGGTTACTGACAGTTCTTTTGCAGAATCAAGTGCATGGATTGCAAGTCAAGCATGGGGACGAGTGGGTAAACGTAAAACCTCTGCGCGAAGGTCTGATAATTAACATTGGAGACTCTCTTCAGGTATTTACTAAGATATATAATTAGTAACTGTCATGTATAGACGACATTGAGTGAAGATCCATGAGAACTTCTTCTACTACTCATTAACTCCATTAAACTTTATGTAATTTACAGATTCTCTCTAATGGCGAGTATAAAAATGTTGAGCATCGGGTGCTGGCTAACTCCTCAAAAGAATCTCGAATCTCAGTTGTTGAGTTTTTTCAAGTGGATAAGCGGAATGAATCTTGTTCCTATGGACCTTTGCCGGAATTGTTGTCACCTGAGAAACCAGCTATCTATCGTAATTTCACGATGCGAGAATTCCAGGAAAACTTCTATAGCAAGGAGATTGATAGCAAGTCTCTTGTCGAGAAACTCAAGCTGTGATCGATCAGATTAAAATCTTAAAAATATATATTCCTGATGTGTGCTTCATATATATGTGTATATATATGTATATATATATATATATATCAATGAAAATGGGATTAATCGTTATAATAAGTACATTGCTTCTTGCACTGTGACTGTGGATTTCGGAAACAATTTACGTGAATCAAATTTATGACACAAATGGAAAAACTAAATACATTGCTTATATTGCCACTAGACATCTGGCCCATAATTTTAAAGCAAACGGCTAAAAGAATAGAAAAAATTATTACTATTCAAAAAGAGAAAAGGGATTTGAGAAGGTATGGCTGCGTTTCAATAGTGATTCAGATATGATTTTTTGAAAAATATTTCTAAAATGTGTTTTAAAATTTTGTAATTGATTTTTTGAAAATTGTGAAAATGCGTTTGGTTATGCTAATCAGAATTCAATTTTTGAATAAAAAATTGAAAAAATGTGTTTGGATATAATAATATTTAAATTTATATATACTAAAAAATTAATTTATTTTTTACCTCTATCCAATCTATAACTTATAATTTATTAAGATCGAACATTTTTTAAAATTTATCAATTTATTTTTTTAATTTAATAAATAAAAAATAATTTAATATTATATAAGAGAGTAGGATTGTCCATTGTTTCACCTTGGCACAAGATTTAACCTAAGAAATTTAGGATTGTCCGTCTATACTTTTCTCTCTAAGACATTGCATTACATCCTAACCCGAGTTAGACAGTGCCCGATTGGGTTGGACCGGGCCATGACATAAAAAATAAAATAAAATAAAATAAAATAAATAAAAAATAAAAATGAATAAATAAAAATATATATTTAAAATAAAAATATGTTAAGGCATATAATTATATAAATGTATATAGAAAAAAGTACATATATAAATATATATATATATATATCCAACTCAGTAAAGAAAATAAAAAGAAAAGAAAGAAAAAAAAAAAGAAAAAAAAAACAAAAGAAACAATAAGAGAGTAGAAGAGTGTAGAAGATTGGAAAAAAATAAAAGAAGAGAAAGTGTGAAAGTGAGAGAGAGAGAACGGGAGAAGCAGCAGGAGAGAAGTAAAGAAGTGGAAAGAGGAAAAGGAAGAAAAGAATAAAAGGAAAGTGGAAGAACAGGAACAGCAGCGGTAGCGGCAAGAGCAGCAGCGGCAGCGGCGGCAAGAGAAGCGACAGAGGCATTTTTTCTATTTTGGGTTCTCGAAGGTGTTGAGATGGTGAGGGGGAAGACTCAGATGAGGCGTATAGAGAACGCCACAAGCAGGCAAGTGACCTTCTCCAAGCGGCGAAATGGGCTGCTGAAGAAAGTATTTGAGCTTTCCGTTCTCTGCGACGGCGAGGTCGCACTCATCGTCTTCTCTCCTAGAGCAGCGGCAGCGGTCGATGGGTGAGAGAGAGATCAGATGGTTTTGCCTATAAACAATTTTTGGGTTTTAACTCAAAAAATTGGAAATTAATTTTTGGGTTTTAACTCAAAAATGTTACCTAACCAAACAAGTTTTTGAAAAAAAAATTTTTGAAATGATTTTTAAGTTTGTATCCAAACAGGACCTATACTTTTAACCAAAAGTAGCTCTCACATGTTCCATTTTCTACGTTCGAAATTTAAGGATTATGTTTTGTTGTCAAATCTGTACTCAAATTTTGTACCTGAATGCTGAGACTGATTGATTGATGAAATAATTATTTTAAAAATAATTGATGCGATAATAATAATTACAATTAATAATTCTCATCATTTAACTATAAGATATATCAAAATAAGATCAAGCTCAATAGGAGGCTTGGAAATTTTAATGAATGTACTAATACTTTATCGATAGAATAGGCCAATTAATGTTTGAAAAGGGATGGCTAGCAAGTAGGAACAATGTAATCTCTTCTTCAAAAAAGTGTGGCGAGTGATTAACAATCTCAGTTGAAATTGTTATAGGAGTGTGAGTAGACCTGACAAATGGGTGGGTTTTGGATAAGTCAGAAATAAATCGGGTCAAAATGAGTTAAATTCAAATTTGACTTGTACATAAGTGGGTTGGAAACGGGTTCTGTCATGACCTGAAACCTACCTTGTGCGGATATCGCATCGCGACCACCACCTTTCGACCCTGAGGGCCTTAGGGTAAAGGCTCACATAAGCAGCGGTATCGGATGGCAGTGCGACCTATGTTGCGAAAGCGTGAAAACTTTTTCTTTCTTTTCTTTTCTTATTTTAAAATTTCACACAACTGTCCGGTACTACCGCTCTTCACATTGGTACACATAGTCATACATTCAGAGCAAAATAAAAACTTAAGGACTTTATAATTACAATCATATTCAGTTGCCCCGTGGGGCTTAATACATACCAGTGTACCATCTTACTAATACAAAAGTTACTACTTAAGAGTTCATAGTGCTTAAGAATCCTTCAAAAAACAGCCCGACTTATCATCTTCAAAATTGGTGTTGCTTTCAGTCACTTAAAAGGGGGGATCGGATAAAAATCTAGTAAGTTCATCTAAGCTTCTGAGTAATTCTAGTATTTGTCATGGGGTTTCAATTGGTAGTGGTTTAACACATGAGAGTTTATAAAACAATCACTACCAATTGCTCGTATACTTTGAACACAGAATATATGTATTCCTTAAAACAGATAACTTTGAAACAGTTAAAGTATTCAAGCTAAACTTCTACATATGTACTTCAAAACATGCAGATACGCATAATGAAAATGAGGGTAAAACATGCTTCCATTTTCAACGTAATATCTTATCACTTTCATTAGTAGAATCCGTTTCGAACTAGACTCCTATTTTACTTTACATGGAGATATCTCATTACCTGAGGGATTAGATCCTGGTACCTAGCATTTCTTAAATCATAACTGAGTTTCAAAGAACCCAACGAAGAAATCCATGCTACTTATGCACAGCTTTTCTTGCATTTAAATACACTTATCACATGACTTTTTCATGTAGATGCTTTTATGAGCATTTAAAACATAATGATTATGATTTCATGATAGAATCTTCAAATACTTGGAATATGCAAATTTAGAATACTTTACAAATTTTGGCATTTTAACTTAAACATGCTGAAATATATTTTAAGGAAAACTATAATGGAAACAAATCACTGAGCATGTCACAATAGGATTTATAAGAACAGAACAATTTAAAACTGAAATCATGTAAATACTGAATTTGGGATTTCAAATACTTCATACCTATTGAACTTAAAACTTCTTCAATCTGTAGAGTTAAATCTCTACTTCAAATACAGGGTTACTCACCTTATGTGTATGGGCCGGCTTTATTGAGGAGCCTTCCCCTTGCCTTTTCTTAACCTAAAACAATTTATGAAAATTTCATAAATCTCACATGTACTTAATCAACTTGTGATCTTTCTTATTCTTAGACTGTGTATGCATACTTTTTATAATAGGTTTATCCTTAAGAATTGAACTAACTTAATTTGCTTCATTGTTGAATCCCATGTCTATTTACTTATACATATATACTTATTTATAATAGAAATTACCTGCGACGCATGTCATTTAATGTCTCCATATTTTCTCGCTTTTCTTCCTCTTTTTCTTCCTTTAATTTTTCTTCAGCAAGTCTCCTTGCTGCAGCTTCTTTCATGTGTCACCCCATTGGAACTATAGGGGCTTTGTAGATGAACGGCATGATATAGACGATTTGGCATGTCTTTGCTATCCTTATTTTTTGGTTGATTACCTTTTGTTGCCAGAAGAGTCCATCCATGAAGTCTTGTTGCGTTTTATCCATTATGATTTACTTGTACTTTAACCTAAAACACAATTTTAACGTGTTAGGAATTAATTTCATTTTTAACTATACTGTTCTGGTAGCTTTATTGATTTTAAGTTTGATTTAATTACTTCACATGTTTATGTGTCATGTCTTTCCGTATTTTATTTCAAAATACGAACCTTACTACTTAGTTCAATACATTGGTAATGTTCTAATTTACAGTCACCTGTCTTATGCTATTCATCAAATTTTATGTCTCTTCATTATAAAGACTTCTTTTGATCAATTAAACTCTACCATTGAGTCCGGAACGTCGTTAATTTAGGCTTTCGTGGACTTTCTTTTAGGTTTAGGGGTACTAGGGGCAAAATGGTCATTCTACATTTCAACGTGTCTTTATTTTTTGGGACCCCATCTCATGACGTGGACCTCACCATTGGACTCAGAGGTTTGAGATAGTAAGAATATATTAATAACTTGTCCAATTTGGACATCAGACCATTTCGTCATTATTTAATTTAATTAATTAAATTAAATCATTTTAATATTATATACATATATATTCGGTACAAAATATAAACAGGTAAGAATTGGTGGCACAATGGTTAGCACGTGCCACCCCCCATTAGGTCATTGGTTCGAATCCTGGGGTGCGCAACACCCTTTTAATTTTTTTGATTTATATATATATATATATATATATATATATCCTTGCCCATTTGCATAACACGCGCATGCGTGTCCAAGTGGTAAGGGTCCTTGGTTCCGTAAGGGAGGTTGTGCGTTTGAACCTCAAGGGCTACAACCCATCATTTTTTTCTTTCTAATTTTTCTCTACCCAAACAGCGATCAAGGCCTTTAAACTTGAATGGGCTATCCTATTCACTGATGGAATATTAAATAAAACCTATAACCGCGTAACCAAACAGGCCCAAATAGGGTATTAAAACCCTTAAGTCAAAACAATGTCGTTCTATTTATGCGGTGTCAACCCGTAAGCCCCCCCCCCGGTGTCCGAGTCCACCCACCCATTTTAAACGAGTAACGAGTTGACTCATCATCTTCCCCATCGTTCAACCACTATTGCCCTAATTCCCGAAGTTATAAACTTTCATTTTCGTGCATTTTGGGTTGCTCAATTCTTACTATTTTTACTCCAAACCATTCTTGGGACATCAAAGATTATCTTTACATTCATTTGAGAACTCAAAACGAGCTCAATAGTATGGTTCAAGACTTACGCCTCCTACGGTTTCTAGGTTATTAAATGGCCATTCATCCATGAAAATTCATGGGGTTTAGCTTGTTTTGATTCCTTGATTATGGAGTTTCATTCTTCATCCCTTAAATTGCGTTTTAGTGCAAATTTGAAGGTTGTGTCAAGATACCCGTAACCTGCAACTCAAGCTTTTGAAGTCTTTTCTTAGGTTTCTTGATCGCGTAATAGGGTTTTTAACACTCTCAGGTGACCCACTTTGGGTATAACACAACCAAATAGGGTTTGGTTTTAATGATTTCAGACTTGCTTTTAAGCAAGGTCCATCAATGGCTGTTTCTCATGGGTCTTGTGTTTTTAACTATTTTAAAGACCAAATTTCGTGCTTGGTTTAGTTTAAACATACACTAAGCATCATATATGCATAACAAAGCTTAAAGTACTTACATACATGCAAAATATTTTAGAGAGAGAAAATATAGTTTTAATATTTTCTCACATTTTTCTCTTGATTCTCTTCTCCTCTTTTCTTCTGAATCCTTCTTCTAAACTCCTTGCTCCTTTTTCTTTTGATTCTTTTCTTAAGAAGCAAGCATGAAGTGCATGCACTTGCTTTTATATCCACTCCACCGCCCTCTCTCCCTCTCTTCCAATCTCTCTTTCTCTACATGACCTCATAGCCTCCAAACTTCACTTCTTATCAATTTTCCTTTCCATCTATTTAATTCTACTTTTCCAATTGTTGCTTTACATTAAATTCTTGTTGATATATATATATATATATATATGTATGTATATTTTATGTTTACACACACTAACTCACACTTACAAACACACATATACACAGCCGACACTCCACACACATTATTTCACTATTCTGCACACACTTATATATATATATTTATGTGTAATGTTATGTATGTATGTATGTATATATATATATATATACTTATGTATACATACATTTGGTAATATACACACACACACCATACACACTAAATGTGTGCATTTGTATATCTTAATACATATATATCTATATATATATATATATATAAATTATCTTATGTATATAGCATAACCATGTATTTGGAGTTATATACTTTTGTATATTTCTCGATTTTTGGTCTTCTAGTAGTTAATTTTTAACTACTGTTCGTTACCTCGTAATGCATGCTACATTACCCGACATCTCGGGTCAGGTTGTCACAGGTTCGGTCAAAATAGGTCGAATCAACCCAAATCGAAACTGTTAGTTTTTTTTACTTTTTTTAAAAATAGAAGAACCACCATTTGTAATATTTTATTTTTTTGGAAAATTTGAAACGCTTAGAAAATTAAAGAAGACACCATTTCTAAAAATTTCATTCCAACTTACCAATAACATATTTTCACTGTTATATTAAACCTTATATGGAGGGCTTATGTGCAACCCATTGAACCACTGTTTTAAGATTTTTCAAAAAAGTAAAAAAGTTCATTCCTACCATCACAATTTAAAGCATCCTTTGTACCTGTACTATCCATAACACCACTACATATGTCTTAACACATTAGAAAAAATATCACATGATAATCAATCAAATTTACCAAAAAAATATAATTAAAAACACAATGCATTTTATAAAATCATGTTTTGAGACAGTTTCAAAGACATCCACTGTAATTCCTTGACCCGGGTTAACACGTAAACTGACGTAGATCGGGCCGAGTAGTGTACTATCAGTTATAACCCGAGCTGTTTAAGCCCTATATTTTGATACCATATGTACTGTACGATTTTAGAATGTGAATGGTGTCAGTTATATAATCAGTGTCGAGTGACGCCTAAGCAACCCGGAATTGAGCCTCGTAATGTGTGCACTGCACGCATTCTCATACATGCATACGTATACACATATGCATAGTCCATAAAATATCAGTTTATGTATATATGATTAGAAACTAGTATACACATGTATATATGAGTATATATGTATAAAATATGTATTTATATATGTGTATATACATAGTATAGTATATTATACAGATACATGTATTAAAACACAAGTAGAAGAAAAGAAAGAAAAAGAAAGAAAGTAAAAAAAGTAAGTTGCATAAGCAGCATGCGTGCAAGAGTGTGTGCGGTGTGTGTTTAATAAAATATACATAAAGTAAGACAAAATAGCTACAAATATTAAATGTAGGCTGAATAGTAAGGAGTGATGGGAGGTTCAGCTACAAGTGGGCTGTAAGTAAGTGTGGGTGTACTTAGTGTGTGTTTTGAGTGCAATATGGATAGATGGGCACACAATAGCTAGTGAGCATTGAATGAAAATCAGAAAGAAGAGAAATAAAGTAGAAAGGAAGTCAGGAAAGGAAAAACCATGGGCTGCAAGTGGGAAAGTAGGGGTGGTTTTGCATATATATATATATATATGTATAGTTGCTCACATAGAGAAAATCAGAAAGAAATGATTGATTTGAAAAGCTGAGAGCAGTTAAAAGGATTCAGAAGCTTTGAATCAAGTTGGAACAGAAGAAGAAAAGGGAGAAGAATACAACAACTTGGAAAAATTAGAAAAATAGGTGAGTTAGTTAGTTTTATTTCAGTTAAATTTAAAAGTATGATAGTTGTTTTGAAATATAGGACCTTTGTCATGACCTGGAAATCCGCCTCGCACAGATCTTGGATCGGTACCTCGCTTGCAGACCCGGGAGTCTAAGGCAAGGCTCTCATAAGTAGCGGTATCGAATAGATGTGAGACATGTGGTTTGTAGAAGCGTGAAAAACTTTTTTCTTTTCTTTTCTCATTTTAAAATTTGCACATCCGTCCGGTACTACTGCTCTTTACATTGCGGTATACATGATCATATATTTAGAGCATAACTAAAAACTTAAAGACTTTATAACATTACATGTCCACTGCCCTATGAGGCTTAATACACATTCTTACATTGTCTACTAATACAAAACGTACTATTAGAGTTCATAGGGTTTCCCAAAAGAAACTACTTAAACATATCTTCCCAACGGCCAGACTTGTCATCATCAACATCAAAATCAGATCTGTCAGTGAATCACTTGAAAGAGGGACGGATAAAAATCCGGGTAAGCTAATCTAAGCTTGTGAGTAATTCCTGCACTTGTCATGGGGTTTTCAATTGGCAGTGGTTTAGCACATGAGAGTTTATAAAATAATCACTACCAATTGCTCATACGTTTAGAACACAGAGTATATGCATTCTTAAAACAGATAGCTTTGAAACCTTTAAAGTATTCAAGCTAAACATGCATTTCTTCAAATAGAGTATATGCACTTCAAAAGCATATAAACATGTATAATAAAAATAGGGGTAAAAACATGCTTCCATTTTCAAAAGCGTTTGTCATCTTTTCCCTTTAATTAGGTGGAATCTGTTTCGAACCAGACTCCCATTTTACTACAATGCTACAATGGGGAGATCTCATTGCCTAGGGGATTAGATCCTGCTACCGGGCATTACTTCGTGTCATAGTTGAATTCCAAAGAATATCAACGTCAACTTCGTGTCATAGTTGAATCTCGAAAGATTTCAATGTCGCATGCAGTACTTAAGTACCAATTATCTTATAAAACATTTATTACATGGCTTCTTCAATAGATACTTTTCATGAGTATTTAAAACATGAAACATATATAACTTCTGCAATGGGACTTCAAATACTTGGAATAATCAAATTCAGAATATTTAAGAAAATTGGCATTTTACTCAGACATGCTCAATATTTCTAAGAAGGGAACGGTATAAAAACATTTACGGAGCATGTCATAACAGAATATTTTAAAACAGTAATAATATAAAGACTAAATTCAATATTCAAATGCTTCACATAACTTGAACTTAAAAACTTCTTCAAATATATGGAGTTAAAGTCTCCACTTCAAATACAGGGTTACTCACCTTAAACCTTTAAGTCGACTTTATGGGGCTATGTTTTCCTTTTCCCTCTTTTCAACCTAAAATAGTTTAGGAAGATCTCATGAACTTCATATACATTCAGATCAACTTGTGATTCAAATCCATCCTTAGACTGTGTAGGCCTAACTTTAAAAATCAGCATAATTATAATTGTACTACATATCTAGTTTCTTTAATGATAAAAAAATATTACCTCTAAAGCCATTCACTTAAAGTTTCAGTGTTTTCTTGCTCTTTAATTTTTGCTTCAACGAGTCGTGCCTTCGTTGGGGTTTTATACACGAACGGCCTAATTGAAACGATTTCGGTTGACCTGGCAATCCTTATTTTCCTGGCAATAACTTTTTGTTGCCACAGTAAGTCCTCCATGAACTCTTGTTGCTTTCTATCCGTTACTCTTTGAGCTTTGGTCATAATTGTGAACTCCTTCTGTTTCTCATCCATTATGGTCTACTTGTATATTTTAGCCAAAAACACAATTTAGTGTGTTGGAGAAGTCAATTTCATTTTAAACCATACTCTTCTGGTAGCTCTATTAACTTTAATTTAAATTTAATTACTTCGTCTGTTTACGTGTCACGTCTTTTCCGTATTTCATTTCAATATACAAGCCTTAGTTTAGTACTTCGGTAGTATTCTAGTTCATAGTCACCTGACTGATGCTAGTCATGAAATTTTATGTCTTTTTATTTTAGACACTTCTTTTGGTCGAATAGATTCTACCATTGAGTCCGGAACGTCGAAGAAAGTAAATTTAGGCTCCCCTCGGGTTAATTTTGGCTTTCTGGGTTTCATCGACAAAATGGTAATTTCACCCCTACACGTGCCCGTATTTTTCTGAGTCCCGTCTCATAAAATAGACCTCAGCCGTTGATCTTAATAGGGTCAAAATAGTAAGAATACACTAATGGCTTGTCCAATTTGGACATCGGGCATTTCGTGAATATTTAATTTAATTAAATTAAATTTATTAAGTATTACATATATATATTTTTTTTTCTGCATATAAGGTTGGGTGCGTACTGGTGGCACGCTGGCCAGCGTGTCACCTCCCCTCCAATAGACACTGCGTTCAAGTCCCAACATGTGCAATCACACCTTTTTAATTTCTGATTTTAATTTGAATATATAATATATACATATCCCGTCACATATGGGTCACATGCAGGCGCGTGGCCGACTGGAAGGAAAAGGGTTTAGGGAGTGTGAGGTCTAGGGTTCGAGTCTCAAGAATCGGGGTTCCTTTATTTTTCCTGATTTTTGCAATCCAAACGGTGGATAGAGGCCTTATCCGTGGATAGGCCATCTTAGTCGCGTCCAGGATAATTGATTGAGCCCATATACGCATAACCAAACGAGGTAATTCAGGGTTTAAAAACCCTTAATGCCAAACGACGTAGTTCCATTAATTGGGTGGCAGGTCTATATGCTTCCACGTGTTTGAGTCAACTCATCCTGGTTTTTAAAACCGAGTTGACTCACTGTCACCTTCCTCGTTCGACCACGATTGTGTAGCCCTAGTTTTGATTTTCTTTTCTTCCATTTTTGTGCGTTTTGGTTCACTCAACCTCCACTGTTTTTAACCTAATCCATTTCTGGAACATTGTTTAAGAGGTTGTCATTCATTTTAGGCATCAAACAGATCTTATTTGCTCTGTTAAAGGCTTGATAATCAAACTTGAATCTCAGTCGTACATGCTCATTCTTGAGCCAAACCACATGAGGTTTGTTCTTTTGTGATTTATTTTCCATAAGGTTTTATCTCCCATTCGCAAAAGTGGCTTTGACAGTGCGTTTGTAAGGTTGGGTTTTGAAACCCGTACCTGCAATTCGACCTTTGAAGGTCATTTCTTTGGATTTTTGATCGCGCATTAGGGTTTCTAGCATGCTTGTAGGGTCTAGTTAAGGTCTTAATAAGCCAAACATGGTTTGGTGGTGATGGATTCAGACCTGCTGTAAGCAAGGTCCTTCAATGGCTGCCTTGCTAGTTTTAATGTTTCAGGCTGTTTTGATGGCCAAGTTTCATGATTTTCTTAGTTTAAATATTCTCTAAACATCATATATACATAAATCAAAGCTTAAACATTTCATATGTAGGTAAAATTCTAGAGAGAGAAAATGTTGGGTTTTTGACATTTTTTACCTCAAAGGTGGTATCCCTCTCCTTCTCTTCCTGAATTTTCTCCCTTCTTCTTCTCAGAAACTTCTATCTTTCTTTCCGTGTGACTGAGTGGTGAGGTGAGCATGTGTATAAAATGTGTTCATAAGTGTATATAACCATACATGATCATTGCAAAAAATCTAATTTCCCCCACTAACTAGGTTAACTTGTGGCAGCTTCTCTAATGAATGTCCTTCATGCTACTGTTTTGGGCAGGCCATCAAGTGGCTGTGTGTGTGTGTGGTGTTTTGTATATATATATATATATATATATATATATATATATATACATATAATATAACTCTCATACACTAATACACTTGGACACACACACAATTTCACCCTTCTTCACACACTTTTTTTATATTTATATTATTTATATGCTACATATATTTATATCTAATTAATTTATATATATATATATATATACCACCATGTATATACATATATATATACTCACACATACACATGCTTGGCCATGTACACACACATTACACCTTTAATGTGTGTATATGTGTGTCATCATATAACTAATACTTAATTTCTTATATTAAATCAACTAATTATATTAAATTAATTAATCATTCTCTTGAGTGTATAATATTTACACTACTTTTTCATAACTTTGTAAAACGTGTCTTAGGTTCGGCGGTCGACATGAAAACATATAATTACTACGGAACCAATAGGTTGGTGATTGCAACGAAAGTGATGTATAGTCATCTTGGATTTTCAGGACTTTTACAAAAAGCCCTCGCGTTGGGGTTGAAACTGACCTCGTTACTTAAGGCGTCGATTACTAATTTATAATCCACGACCTAATGATCCCTAATTTAAGTCAGGGTAGTTACAACCTTGTTAAGCATGAAATGTATATTAAGTAGCAAGAAAAATCAATTAAAAAGATCAAGAAATGAAGTAGAACAAGGCAGTTGCGAGTTTTATGATAGCTTTGGATTTCCTTGTATTTCATGCATGAAACCTTGTCTAAATTACCTAGAAATGATCTTACAAAGTGCAGAAACTAATTAGGGTTTTAGTTAGATTAAAACAGTGCAAGGAATGCTTAAAAAATGTAAAAATTTCAGCTGGCCGGAGCCACGGTTCTTGGCCATTTCGTGGGTTGCTAGTGAAGCAAATGGAAAACTAAACCTAAAAATAGAATCCCCATAAAAAACTAAGTAGAATAGCATTGAAAAAAAGATGAAAAATGATCGAAAAATACTCGTCGTCACCGGAGATGGCGACGGAACCCTATTGGACCTTCGCCGGAAGGTTGGGAGGGATGATGAACAGTGTATTGGGGTGCAGCGTCGTTTGGTACTTAAATAGATCCAAGCCACGTTGTTTTGGGGTTAAACTGTTTTAAAGTTAAGTTAAATTGAGACTGTTTGGCTACAGTGATAAAAAATTAAGTTAAATACACGGAGTAGGGATGGGATAGCCTATCCTTTATTTTGGGACTTAGTCGTTGTTTGGCTTCAGAAAAGGTTGAAAAAATGCGCAGGGGCACAGCCCTGCGAATCGAACCCATGACCTATTGGAAGATAAGCCCAAGCCCAAACCACTTTTGATAGGCAAGCCCATGTTTAAAGTGGTGGCCTTATATATATATACATATATATATATATATATATTACAAATATAAAAAGTTAAGGAAAAATAAAAGGGCACAGCCCTTGGAAATCGAACGTGAGACCTGTTGGATAGAAGCCCAAGCCCAAACCGTTTTTGACAGGCAAGCCCGTATTAACCCTTGCGCCGAAATATATATATATATATATATATATATATATTATATAACTATAATATTAAATTAATTTAAAAATAGCAAAATAACTTAAAGTCCAAATTAAATAAGTTATTAGTGTATTTTGACTATCTTGGACATTCTGAGACCAATGGGGAGGTCCCTTTTGCAAAACGAGACTCCGAGAAATAAAAGACACGTAAAAGTGTAAAATAACCATTTTGTCTTTTTAGCACAGATGTCCGAATTGAGTTCCGCGAAAGCCTAAACCGATTTTCTTCTACGTTCCGGATTTAATAGTAGAGTCTATTTTAGTAAAAGAAGAACTTATAGCATAGAGGCATAAAAGTTGATGAATAACATATCTTATGTAGCAATAGACTGAGACATATTTTATGAATCTTAGGAACACAAAAGGGTAAGGAGAAGGCAATCTAGATCCTTCTATTTTATAGATAGTAAAAGGTAAGTAAAATCCAATCTCGGCATGTGTTACATTCCAAGCCATGTCATAGTTCTTGTATATATATTTCTTATTGTACTCTATACATACATACCAGTATTTATTGAGCCACATTGATATTGCCCTATCATGTGGGAAGCATTTATTAATTTTCATATATATCTTAATTATGATTGTACACTTGTGCATAGAGTTCTTGTTGTACACTTATACCTAAGGCTGTGAGGGCCAGACAGTTTTATTTGAAGCAGTCTAGTAACCGTAGCCTCGAAAACTATTGTTACGACAGATTTGCCTAGAACCAGTTATGATTCCACTATACTCTTCATGGAAGATAGCATGATCCTGATATATTATTAGTGCCGGATTTGTGCTTAGTCACATCTCCATCTAATGCTATTTATGACCTTTGGGTCCAGGTTCTGAGTGGAACATTTACTACGTTGCTATACGAGGCATGGGACGTAGGGTCACATTGTATACAAAGCAGTATTATTCAGCGAGTCGTGGAACTGAATACAAGCTCAAGGGGATTTCTGGGCCCCACAAGTGCATCTCAGTTTTAGTTGATATTACTATCCTTTATTGTTGATATTCATAGCTTGATCATGTTGCATTGTTATTGAATGATTATGAGATTTTATAGCTTTCAGTTGAGTGCTTACATTTCATACTTGATATAGCTCATGACTGTAGTAGTATGACATTATTAGCATAGCAGATTCATTTCCTTATCATTTGACTTCTATCATCTGATATTGAGTTATATATTCATTGACTGGCTAGCACTTATTTTTATACCCTTGTACACATGGCAGAGTAAAGGACTACTTACTGAGTTTGCATAGCTCATCAGATACTACACAACATTTTATAGGCACATATCTCGAGAACAGATCATAGAGCTTGATAGCTAGGAGGTGGACATTTCTTTTGAAGTTGCAGTGTAATATTTAGTAAAGACAATCTTATAGCTCTCCCATGTCATCCATGTCTTGGGGATGAACAATTGTTTAAGTCTCTCTAGCGCCTTCTTTATTCTTTTTTTCTTCATTCAGCTGTGCGTTCCAAGCCCAGCCACACAGCCCACTTTTGGCCCTCAATTGAAGCTCCATAGATTGAAACTGTTTAAAAGTTGGAAATTACACAATATATTCCATATCTATTCTTTTACCTTCAATGTTTCCCTAATTGAATAAATATATTAATCAGCTAACTTAAATAGAAAATATGCTATAAAACTAAATAGAAAGGAATTAAACATATTAACTATTATGCTCTTATCAAATTCTCTCACACATAATTTTTACATGTCCTCGTGTAGACAAAAACTGAGAACAAAACAAAAAGTTCACTTGAACCCATTCAACCAAACTTTCAAAGGTCTTAAGTTCAATAGCTCATCCATGAAAATTAATGCTAACTAGCAGGAATTTGGTTAATACTTCATCAATCAATTCGCAACAACAACCTTGTCATTTTCCACAAAACAATTTCAAAATTCAAGTGTATGCATGCAAGTACCTTTCCTATGATCAACATGAATACACAACTAAGTCCATATGGGAGAACAACTATGCACACTATTTCAAGACTCGAAACATAGCTCTTCTACTATCACTTTTCACACAATTACTTTTTTTTTTTGTGAGTGCCATTTTTTGCTCCATCTCACTTTTTGCATGCAGTTTTTGAGTGAGTGCGTTTTACGCTCCATCTCACTTTATGCATGTGTTTACGAGTGAGTGTGTTTTACGCTCCATCTCACTTTATGCATGTGTTTATGAGTGAGTGCGTTTTACACTCCATCTCAACCCACCACATGATTTACTTACTTTTCTTTTTGTTCATTTCTCTAACATAGCTCCATAATTAGAAAACAAAATGAGTAGTTAAGCAAGTTCTAAGTCTTGAAACCAATGCACATAGTTAGACACCCATACAAGTTAGCTAATAAAGCATGTATCTCATACTCAAACACTCATTCTCATAAAAATAAAAACAAATCAGTTTTCAACAGTTCAAGTGTAGATTATGACTTGGTCATCATTATTCATCAATTAATTAAACATCAAACAAAACCTACAAGTCAACATTAATTCTCCCACATTCATTGGCAACCTTCAAGAGCTTAGCCAAATAAAATCTAAATAAAACCATCCAATTCCGCACGCAAACATTTATGTTTTTTTTTTATTTTTTATTTATTTTTTGTTTTTGTTTTTGTTTTTGTCTTTTTTTTTTTTTTTTGTTTGGGGAACCTAAAAATAAAAATAAAAATTCAGCAACACTAACAAAGTAAAGAAAGGTTTAAATCCTCTCCCCCACACTTAAACCTTACATTCTCCCCAATGTAAGATCATTATGCAAAGAAAAAAAATTGACAAAAATAAAAAAGAAAAAGGCCTTTGTCTTTTCCTTGTATATTTTAGAGCTCTCATATGCTTCATGTCTCAATTCCTCTAGCTCTTGTAACTGCAACTTCCTATGTTCTCTAGCCTTATCCATGTCCATGTTGCATTACTTGATTGCCCAAAAAGCCTTGTGCTCTAATTCCACAGGAAGATGACATGGTTTGCCAAATACTAACCGATAAGGTGACATGCCAATAGGAGTCTTATATGTCGTCCTGGAGGCCCATAATGCATCCTTTAACCTCAAACTCCAATCCTTCCTATTCGGCTTGACTATTTTCTCTAAAATGGACTTGATCTCTCGATTGGACACCTCAACTTGGCCATTGCTTTGTGGATGGTAAGATGTGGAAATCTTATGCACAACATTATATTTCCTAAACATTGCCTCCAACATCCTATTGCAAAAATGCGTTCCTCTATCACTAATAATGGCCCTTGGAGTTCCAAACCTGACAAATATATTAGATTTCACAAAACTTGCAACAACTTTAGAACTGTCAGTCCTGGTGGCTTTAGCTTCCACCCACTTAGAAACATAATCAACAGCCAAAAGTATGTAAATATTACCAAAAGATGAAGGAAATCATCCCATAAAATCAATATCCCAAACATAAAAAATCTCAACAATCAAAATAGGAGTCTGTGGCATTTGATTTCTACGTGATATATTACCTGTCCTTTGACAATTTTCACATGATTTACAAAATAGATAAGTGTCCTTAAATAGAGTTGGCCAATAAAAACCACATTCTAAAACCCTACGAGCTGTTTTTTTAGGTCCAAAATGACCTCTACTGAGGATAAGAATAACAGAAGATTAAAATAGATAAAAATTCATTTTCAGGCACACACCTTCTTATTACCTGATCAGTACAAAATTTTCATAAGTATGGGTCATCCCACACATAATATTTAGCATCACTTTTAAACTTATCTTTTTGAGATATAGAAAAATTATCAGGCAAATGTTTACCCACTAAATAATTCACAATAGACGCATAATAGGGTAATATCTTATCAACAGAAAATAATTGCTTATCTGGAAAAGATTCTTGCAATGGCAGCTTATCTTCATCATGTATCAACCTGCTCAAATGATTTGCCACCACGTTTTCTACTCCTTTCTTATCTTTAATCTCCAAGTGAAATTCCTGTAACAACGAAATCCACTTAATAATCTGAGGCCTGGATTCCTTCTTTCAAAGCAAATACTTGAGAGTAGCATGATCAGAATAAACCACAACTTTAGTACCAAGCAAATAAGACCGAAATTTTTCTAAAGCAAAAACAACATTTAAAAGTTCTTTTTCAGTCATAGTGTAATTAATCTGAGCTGCATTTAAAGTCCTAGAGGCATAATAAATGGCATGAATAGCTTTTCCAACTCTTTGTCCTAACACAGCTCCTACTGCATAATTGCTTGCATCACACATAATCTCAAATGGCAACTCCCAATTTGGTGGCTGTATCACTGGTGCTGAAGTTAAAAGCTTCTTCAATTTGTCAAATGCATCCTTACACTCCTCATCAAACTGAAACTGTACATCCTCTTGCAACAACTTACATAAAGGCTATGCTATCTTTGAAAAATCCTTGATAAATCTATGATAAAAACCTGCATGACCAAGAAAAGAACGAATCTCCCACATATTTGCAAGGTAAGGTAAAGCAGAAATAATATCTATCTTTGACTTATCTACCTCTATTCCTTTAGCTGAAACAACATGCCCAAGAACTATACCTTGCTCTACCATGAGATGACACTTCTCCCAGTTAAGAACAAGATTAGTTTCTAAACATTGATTAAGCACACGAGTCAAATTATCTAAGCATGCATCGAATGAATCACCATATATTGTGAAATCATCCTTAAACACCTCAATGCAACTCTCTAAAATATTAGAAAATATACTTACCATGCATCGCTGAAAAGTTTCTGGTGCATTACAAAGTCCAAATAGCATTCTACGATACGTAAATGTACCAAATGGACAGGTGAAAGTTGTCTTTTCCTGATCTTCTGGTGCAATCACAATCTGGTTATAACCTAAAAAACCATCCAGAAAACAATAATAAGTATGGCCAGCTAATCTCTCTGACATCTGATCAATAAAAGGAAGAGGAAAATGATCTTTTCGGGTTACAGAATTCAACTTCCTGTAGTCAATACAAACTCTCCAACCTGTTTGCACACATGTGGGTACCAACTCATTATTATCATTCTGAATTACTGTAACACCAGATTTCTTTGGAACAACCTGCACTAGGACTTACCCATTAGCTATCTGAAATTAGGTAAATGACACCTGCATCAAGTAACTTCAAAACCTCATTTTTCACTACCTCCATCACTGGTGTATTCAATCTGTGCTGAGCTTCCCTAGTTGGTTTAGCTCATTCTTCTAACAAAATGCGGTGCATACACACAGCAGGGCTGATCCCTTTGATATCTACAACTGTCCAACCAAAAACCATTATATGCTCTCTTAGAACTGTTAATAGTTTGTCCTCCTGTACTTTAGTCAAATTGCTAGCAATAATTACTAGTTGTGTATCATTCTCCCCTAAATATGCATACTTCAAGTGAGTTGGTAATGGTTTCAGTTCTAAAATAGGGGCCTGCACAACTAGAAGGTAAAAGTTTCTTATGAGTAACAGGTAACTGAATGGAAGATACTACATATTTATCTAAAATCACAGGCAAAGAATGTAATGCAGCTACAGTCTCCTTCAGATCTTGATTTTACTCAATTTCTTCTTCTTTCTCTAATTCCAAACTGTTGGTAATTGCAACCTCCAAATTTTCCTTACTTGTTTGCTCAAAAACTTCCTGCACTAAAGGGTTAATAACATCAACATCAAACACATGATTAATATCACTAGGGTACCTCATGGCCTCATAAATGTTGAATTGAATCTTTTCACCATTAAATTCCATGGTCAAGGTACCATTATGCACATCAATTATTGTTCTAGCTGTTTTCAAGAATGGTCTCCCGAATAAAATATGTACAGGATTAGGAGATGTATCATCATCCATATCCATAATGTAAAAATCCTCAGGAAATATTAATTCATTCACCTGCACTAACACATCCTCAATCACCCCTTCAGGATAAGCATTAGTACGATCAGCCAAATATATAATAACACCAGTATTTTTCAAAGAACCTAGATTTAAAGAAGCATAAACAGATTGTGGCATGACATTAATAGAACCTCCTAAATCTAACATGGCTCTTTCAAATCTAGTATTTCTATTCTACATGGAATGGTGAACATACCTGATCTTTACACTTAGGGGGGAGCTTTCTTTGAAGAACTGCTGACACATTCTCCCCCATACTTAACTTCTCATCATCTTTTAATTTTCGCTTGTTAGTGCATAATTCTTTTAAAAATTTTGCATACCTTGGTACTTGCTTAATTGCATCTAGTAAAGGAATATTTACCTTTACCTTACGGATTGTCTCTAAAATTTCTTTCTCTTGCTCCTTTTTCTTAGACCTTGCACATCTGTATGGAAAAGGTAAGGGGTTAGTCTTAACTTGAATAGAAGGATTAGGAATTACCTTAGATATTTCTGCCTCCTTCTTAGTCTCCTCCTCAACAACTACAGCAGTGGATTTTGGTACTTCCAATTGTTTGCCACTCCTCAATGTTATAACATTTGCATTCTCTCTTGGATTAATAATAGTTTGAGAAGGTAACTTACCTGAGCCTTGAGAATCCAATCAACCAACTGTGGTAACAAGCTGACTTACTTGATTCTCCAGATTTTGTATAGAAGTCTTTGTCTCTTATTAGAATTATTGCGTATGGGTCATGAAAGTTTTAAACATATCCTCAAGAGATGTTTCAGAATTGAAAGGAGCTGCTTGTTTAGGTGGATACTGCTGTTGAACCTGTTGAAAACCGGGCTGCTTATTTGGAAAAGCATTCTGCATTAGCGGCCTATTTCCTCCATAGCTCAAATTGGGATGATCTCTCCATCATGGATTGTAAGTATTAGAGTAGGGATCATATCGGCTGCCGGGGTTATCCTGGGAAATTTCCCACTGCATTAGCTTGCTAAACAGTTTCATCTTCTTGCAATGTTGGACACACTTCTATATTATGTCCTGACAACGAACAAATTTCACACACTTTTGTTGCTTGCATGTTCCCTACAGCCATTTGACGAACCATAGTAGTTAAATCAGAAATTTGACATTCAATGTTAGAAGTACTTACCTTATTCACCTTTTTAGGTGTATGCTCTATTCTGGTTCCATACTGCTGTGAGTTGGCTGCCATGTTTGGAATCAAATTCCTAGCAGCATCTGGGGTCTTATCAACTAGTGCTCCTCCATTAGCAGCATCTATCATACTTCTATTCATTGGCAATAAGCCCTCATAAAAATATTGAATTAAATGTTGATCATCATTTTGGTGTGGTGGACAGCTTGAACATAACTTCTTGAACCTCTCCCAATACTCTTAAAAAGATTCTCCATTATATTGTCTAATGCTACATATCTCTTACCTTATATTAGCAACCCTAGAAACAGGAAAATATTTTTTCAAAAATAGCCTCTTCATCTTATTCCATGTCTGGATCGATCCGAAAGGAAGATAATATAACTAATGATTTGGCAAGTCTGCCAATGAGAATGGAAAATCCCTAAGCTTTATCTGCTCCTTTATTATTCCTTAAGGCTTCATGCTAGAACATACCACATGAAATTCCTTCAGATGCTTGTATGGATCTTCACTTGTAAGACCACGAAAGGTTGGCAAAAGATGTATTAGTCCCTGATTTCAATTCAAAAGTAGTGGCTAAATCAGGATACTCAATACATAATGGCTGTTGATTTAGATTAGGAACAGCCAACTCCTTCAAAGTCTTAGCAGCCCTATTGTTATTAGGAACAACCATATCTCCCTTTTCTGAATCATTGTATGAACTGTTAGAAAGTAACTCAAGTGCTATGTTCAGGCCAGGTGATGCAGTAATACTTTTTCAGAATTTTTAGCTACAATTCGAGCTTGCCGAGTCTCTTTTCTCAACTTTCGTGTGGTTTTCTCAATCTCTGGATCAAATCTTAAATCATCAGATTGAGAAGATCGAGTCATAAACCAAAAAGAAATAGAAAATAAATAAAAATAAGCAAAAATTAATCAGAAAAAATTAAAAATAAATAACCAAAAACATAAAAGTGGCCCAAAACCCTAATAAACGATGGAATTTGGATTCGAGAGGGTGGGGCTAGTGAATCCTTGAAAGATTCACTAGTCTTGTGCAGATCATCATTTCCTTCAAAACAAGTACTAGCTCGTCACCTAATTCAATCGAAAATTTCCAAATAAATAGTACCACCTTGAAAAATCCACCGAAAACCTAAAAAAAAAAATTAGAATAAATAAAAAAGAAAATAGCCAGAATAAATAAAATAAAAGGATGACAGAAAACACTCCTAGGCAACGGCACCAAATTTTGGGAGCGCGCCGTTAACACTCCAAAAATTAAACCTTACTTCTTAACACAATAAAAGAAAACAAACACAATAGCTAGATGAGTAAAGGTCGAACCCACAGAGATTGTTCACAATTTATTTTTTTACTTATTCTGACCAATTCTAAACTGAAATTCAATTAATAACAAAACAATAAATTGGGGGGGGGGGGGTTGGAATTCTGATCAAACTAATTATGATTGAAAACTAAATTAATAACAGAAATCAATGAATTAAAACTTCAGTTCTTTGGTTCAATCTTACCTTCGCTAGTTAATGGAACAATCAATCAACTATAACATTATTCTACCCTTCGATGAATCTAATAATCCTAGGTAACAACAAGCTCTGCTACCCGAAATTCTCTTTAATTCCTCACTAATGGAACAAGCTTTTCATTAGATTCTAACCATTAGACAATTTAGAAAAAGCTCTCTAAATTTAATATAATGGCAACATTAATATCAAGGAAATTAGATTATTCTAAGCAACAATTACACAAGCTCGGACTGTTTAACTTAGATCATGATAATTATAGCAATAAATAAAAGCTTGTCTACAATCATCTATCACTATTTGCCACAATTGATTAGGAACAATATCAATTACGTAATATACTTCCTAAATCTTGCAATTGGTAATATCTAATCAATTCAATAGGCCTTAATTAAATCAGTCAAACCAAATATCAATAAAACAGTTAAAACAGATTATCATGAATAGATTCCATAAGAAAAGGGAGAAATAATGTTACTAATTTGATTCAACCATCAAACTGTAATGAGCGTTCGAAATCCCCTTGAACTGAATTGGAAAATGTAGCCTAACATCCTTGAATAAGAAAATCCTAATAATTTATTTCTGTCTCTCAAACTTTCCTCCGTTTTGCGCCGCACAGCTCCTCCTGTTTTCTTTTTTTTTTTTTCATGCCTTTTAAATACCCAACGCCTCACAAGCCTCCTGGGCTTTTCATAGCCCTAGTCCACCTTTTTTTGCTTTAACTTTTGTTCCTTCTTTTTTTTTATTCTCTTGCGCAGCCCCTTTTTGGTACACACCTTTCCAGCCGCACACAGTCCGCTGCCTTTCTTTCCTTTTCTTCTTTTTTTCTTTTCTATTCTCGCTCCAAGGCTGCGCCTCACGCTTCTCTTGGTTCAGCCGTCGAAGCCTTTAGTCACCTGCACCACATCACTTCTTTTACTCTTTGGTTTTCCTTTGGTTAGACCCTACTCTCTCTAGCGCCTTCTTTATTCTTTTTTGCTTCATTCAGTCGTGTGTTCCAAGCCCAACCGCACAGCCTACTTTTGGCCCTCAATTGAAGCTCCATAGATTGAAACTGTCTAAAAGCTGAAAATTGCACAATATATTCCATATCTATTCTTTTACCTTCAATACTTCCTTAATTGAATAAATATATTAATCAGCTAACTTAAACAGAAAATATGCCATAAAACTAAATATAAAGGAATTGAAAATATTAACTATTATACTCTTATCACTTTTAGCATAGAATTATTTTATTTTATATTATTTTATTTCATTCTTGAAATTTTTGAAAAAAAAATTAGCGTTGAATATTTTTAAGTCTTATTAGCGTAGAATTTTTTAGGACCGTAATTGTTTAGAGGTATAATTTTTTTTAGCTTAGAATTTTTCAAGCTGCTTTGCAAAGTCATTGTATCTGCACACTTGAGCTTATCAACTCTCTTTGCTTCTTGGGTGACGAGTACTGGATGCTTGAGGAAGATTTTGTTGCACAAGGTCTAAAGATGTGAAGATTACTGTGTTTGTAGAGGTGGTTCTTTTTTCTATTTTTAGAGCTTGTTGCATTGGGAAGAGTGTATGGAAAGAACTGATGAAGCCAAATTTAATGTAGCTATACAATAATTCTTTGAAGCAAAATGGTTTCTTATTGGTATCTCAAGTTGTTCTTTGATGGATTGTTCTAACGGAAGCAATTCATATTGTAATTAGAGTATCATTCTTACCAAGGAGTTAATAATACCACCATTCTATAATAATAAAAAATAAAAAAGAGTTTTAACGTAGAATTTTAATTTTAATTTTTTATTTTATTTCTATTTTTTTATTAATTTATTTTTTATTTTATTTTATTTATTTTTATTTTCATTATTCTAGATTTTTCCTAATTTGTTTTTCATGGTTTATTAGATTTTTTTATCTTCTAATCAAGGTAATTTGCATTGTAATCCAAAAATAGAGAGAACTTTGTGTAGGTTAAGGAGGGAAGCTCGAAGAAATTTTGAAGAGAACGATCTAGCTCTTGATTCCCTATTTGCTAGCGATTTTGATTTAGAAGAGGAGGAAGTCATGGCTAGAAATCAAACTTTGAAAGAGCTTGCTGCCCCTGATTTGAATCAATAACCCTTATGTATAACGTTCCTTACTTTAGATGCTAATACTACTTTTGAATTAAATCTGGACTAATACATCTCTTGCCCATTTTTCATGGCCTTGCAAGTGAAGATCCTCACAAGCATCTAAAGGAGCTTCATGTAGTATGCACGAGTATGAGACCCACGGGGGGTGACTGAAGAGCAAATTAAATTAAGAGCCTTTCCATTTTCTTTGAAGGATTTGGCTAAGGATTGGCTCTATTATCTACCTTTCATAAGTATTACCACATGGAATGAGATGAAGAGGTTGTTTTTGGAGAAATATTTTCCAGCTTCAAGGGCGGCCAACATTCGAAAAGAAATTTGTGGAATAAGGCAGCACAACGGAGAGTCCCTACATGAATACTGGGAACGTTTCAAGAAATTATGTGCAAGCTGCCCCTATCATCAAATTAGTGAGCAGCTACTTATCCAGTATTTCTATGAGGACCTTCTACCCACTGATAGGAGCATGACTGATGCTGCTAGTGGAGGAGCTTTGGTGGATAAAACTACCAAGGCTACGAGGAACTTGATTGCAAATATGGCGGCTTCTCAACAATTTGGCACTAGGCTTGACCCTCCATTTAAGCACGTTAATAAGGTAAACATTTCCTCCCTTGAACAACAAATTGTGAGTTTAACATCTCTTGTTCGTCAAATGGCTGTAGGTAATATGCAAACGGCGAAGGCTTGTGGGATTTGTTCGGTAGTAGGGCATCCAACCGATATGTGCCCAACTCTTCAAGAAGAGCCCATTGAGCAAGTGAATGCGACAGGTGGTTTTCTTGGACAACCACAAAGGCAGTATGATCCCTATTCGAGCACGTATAACCCAAGATGGAGGGATCACCCCAATCTTAGCTATGGGAATCCACAAATAAATCAACCCGCGACTCAAAACCTCCCAAGTTTCCAACAATATAAGCAACCATACCCCCCTAGACAACAACAGGGCCAAACTTCAAATTCTGGTTTGTCTTTAGAAGATATTGTTAAGTCTCTTGCCACTAATACTTTGCAATTTCAACAAGAGGCGAGGGCCAGTATTCAAAGTTTGGACAATCAGATTGGCCGAATGGTAACTACAATTAGTCGGCTAGAGGCGCAAAGTTTAGAAAAATTACCCTCTCAAATGGTAATAAATCCAAGAAAAAATGCAAGTGCAATCGTTTTGAGAAGTGGTAAAGAGGTTGAGATTTCAGTAAAGGTAGCCCCTGCATCGTCGAAGCAAGAAATAGAGAAAAACGTCATTGCAGACAGGAACGTTCCCAATGATGATGACGTACCTAAGCATAAGTTTTTGCCTCTTTATGATTATAAACCAGTACCTCCTTTTCCTCAGGCTTTAGTAGAATCTAGAAAATATGAGCAAAATAAAGATTTATATGAGACTTTTCTTAAATGCGAGATAAATATTCCACTTTTAGATGCTATTAAACAAGTACCTTGTTATGCTAAATTCCTGAAAGAACTGTGTACAATTAAGAGGAAACAGAAACTTAAAGGATGTGAGAATGTGAGAGTAGGGGAGAATGTTTCTGCACTTATTCAAAGAAAATTCCTTGCAAAGTGCAAAGATCCAAGTATGTTTACTATCCCTTGTACGATAGGTAACACTAGATTGGAGAAGGCCATGATAGATTTAGGAGCTTTTACCAATGTCATGCCATATTCTATATATACTTCTTTGAAACTTGGACCTTTGAATAAAACTGGTGTTGTGATTCAATTGGCTGATAGATCTAATGCTTATCCTAAGGGTGTAGTTGAGGATGTTCTTGTGCAAGTTAATGATTTAGTTTTCCCTACTCATTTCTATGTGCTTGATATGAAGAATGGTGATCAAATTGCTTCTATTTTGTTAGGAAGACCATTCTTAAAGACATCCAAAACTAAGATATATGTTCATAGTGGCACACTTACCATGGAATTTAATCGTGAAATTATTAAGTTTAATATTTATGATGCCATGAAATATC